>JAADVD010000038.1:0-116606 GCA_023334535.1 Pythium vanterpoolii
AATTATTATATCGAACCGCCGGCTGCTAAATTCTATTGAAATGTGACGGGCGGGAGTCCAGGTGAATCTCTATCCATAGGCGCTGGGTTCAAATTCCGAATTCTCGCTAAGGAATCCTGCACAATCGTCGTCATAACTACAGTATCTGTTTGGTGGTTGTTGTAAAGTCTGTCTATACATGCTGCACACTCTGTGGGATCTAGTATCCACCTAGAGCGGATTATCCAGGACTGGAAGCAGATTACTGAGTCATGCCTAACGCCGTTGTCATTCAAGCATTGCAGTGTGGCTGCTTAGTGAATATGATCTGCTTAGAGTATTCTTTAAGCAGATAGCCACACTGCCTCCAACTGGGTCGAACACTAACTCAGCAATCACTGCTGTTCATCCGTTACGCTGATGCGGAGACCCGAGGTTCATTCTTTTCGCTGCTGCGAAGACCGGAGTCGGTCGAGTCGACACGCGATGGCCTAGAGAAGAGCCAGGTGGTGGCAAACTGTCAGTGCCAGCTGCGCGACAGAACACAAGCTGCTCCAGCCAGTTGCCTCGCGCTTCTCAGCTGCGCTGGTATGTAAAGGACTGATGCCAATTGTCCAGGAGAGTCGCACGTCTGAACTGCAATAGAAGCACTATTTTAGTTAAATGTATTTGTGCTCTGAAGCACAGAAATGGCGTGTATACATTGTGGATTACTACCGGTAGGCAGCGAGTGCATTCCGCCGGTGTCGAAACGTGTGAGAGCTTTGTGTGCATCCTCGTATCTGTAGACTGAACTGATGCGATTGTCTGTCTGCAGCGAGGCAAAGAGGCCGGAAGAGGGTCGAGTTTGCCCCGGCCATGTCGCGAGCAAAAGACGTCGTGCACGTGGTGCCATTATTAAGTAAGTACATTACATCCATTGCTGGGTCGAATATTGACGGTGAGAATGAATCTACTCATGTACGGGACTACTCCATGCCGCCATACACACGGATTGCGATCAGTCAATCGTTTTCGAAACAATCCGATGCTCGACACCTCTACTGGAAGGCAATTGCTGTGTGCGGTAGGCCTGCCTTCAGGCCAGACGTTCCGTCTCAACTACTCGATTCAGAAGAGACCGTGTGTGATCACGAGGATGCCATCCAGTATGTACAGTACAGTCGCCACAAAAAAATCGCCACGGTCCAACAGCGCTTGGTTCTGTCCATGGATCCTACAGTGCAGGATCTGCTGGCTGTGCAGACAGCCTGCACGGCAGTGCACTGCCCTGCCTTGCCGTTTCCTGTCCAGATAGCAGTCAAGAGTCGGTGCACGTCGATCCTCCCTCTCCTACCGGGTGACCTCAATGTGGCTGTTATTTACCTTGTTTGACAACATTGACAACCAGTGATGGAGGCGAGTAAGGTGTGGGGTACTGTGCCCACCATTCTCTAATTAGCGCTCGACCATTGACCGCCAGGCCCTACGATGACCTCCATGCAGATCGACTCGTGGGAGACAGAAACAACGACGGTATCGCCGATGACCCAGCGGACCCACGAAGACGACGCGCAGAGTTCCAGTGACTCGGACGCCAGCGCCAGCGCCACCGACCAGCCGGCCGCGTCGGAGGACACGCGCTGCAAGTACCCAAGCAAGTACTGCGGTCGCGCGCGCGTCCGTAAGACCAACGGCACGTCCCATCGCTTCTGCGAGTACCATCGCGTCAAGGCGAATACAAACCAAAAGCGCTGGACAAGCGTGCGCCGGCAACAAGCCGCCCACGACGAACAGCAGCGCCAACGTGTCGAGGCCTTTGCGCTCGTGAATCAGTTCACGTCTATGGACAACGGCGGGTATGTGCATGGTCACTCGATGCCCGAGCTATTGCCGGACCCAGTGCACCCGAGTGCCGAGCCCGTGGAGTTGCCAGTCGAAGACGTGCAGATCCTCAAAGCGCTCTTTGTCGGTGAGCTCGAAGAGCCGCACGAGATAGAGACGACGTACCCCTCGCATCGACCTCCACAGCTACAGATACACGCGTTTGACTGCTGCGATATCGCGCTCTAGGTAGCGACCACAGAGAAGCTAGGGAGCGACCACCAAACTCCATATTTAACAGAAACAAATCCAACGCATGGGCATGGGGGACCATACGGTCGCAGTGTCTTTTGTCCTAAGTATGCTCGACCCAGTGCCCCTAGCAAATGTGTTGATCATTACACCGGGAAGGATACACTTCTTCTCTTCCCATCAAAGACGGATACACGTTCGACGGTCGAAGAACTTTCTGAGCCATAGCGTGCTGGTACTACTATACTACGTAGTACAACGGAACCAGGAAGTGGTGGGAGCCTCCGCCTACCAGCACAATTGCTGGAACGTTTTCCGGTGCCAAAGCAGAACGACGGAACGGCATGAACTCGAGCTCGCGCAACGGGCATCCAGTGTATACCCTCGCACGGTACTCTACCTGTCTGGGGTTCGTAAGACGCTGTGGAAAGTCGACAACCGCTCTACTGTACCAGTGATCGACCAGTGCACGTGGCGGCATCCACTGCAATCCTCCTCGTGCGGTAGAGGGTCCATCGAAGGCGTTCACGTCGCCAGCCACACGTACAAACTGTACGTTGCTCCACTCCTCCTCTCCACGTAGGCTCTGTCTGCACGAGAGTGGCACAGAGCATACGCGAGTCCGCGCCGTCCACAGTGCATGCTCTGTTGATTAGATCTGGCACTTGGTGTGACTCAGCGGCTGACATATCAGGGATGCAGCTCCCAATAAGGGGTTTCAGAATTAAAAAGTGTTTTTATCGATCCTAAAGGTACTTATAAGAATTACATAATTTCGGGCTAAATACCGGTTATTTAATAATTTCGGTAAACTCTACCAAAACATGAAATCTGGCGGAGAATTGAAACATACAGTAGAAACGATCCACTAGGGCAACCACTGGCTGACGATCATTTGATGTGTGCGTGCGTTTTTTGCGCTTGCTTCCTTATCCATCAAGCAACGTCAACACGGCGACCCTTTGTTAGAACGTAGAAGTACTTTGTGCTGCCATCCGCTGAACGTACTAGTAGTGCAATCCAGCCACCCGCACCGATCTGGCCAGTGGGGTTTCCAGTAGTGAGTCACTGGCTCCCGTGAAAAATATGTGGCTACGCGAGTCACTGGCAGTGACTCGTGTAGCCATATACATTTTTCACAGGAGACAGCCGCCGCGCACGGAGGTGCAGAGCGCAGGCTTGAACCAGTCAGTCGATCGAACAGGTCTTGTTGACAGCAGGGGTTGGGTCGTCATGTCTTCTCAGCGTGACGTCCAGAAGGTGTGGTAGGTTCTCGCCTACGAGAATACTTATGCTTTTTCGTCCCCAGCCGGGTCCAGTGTACTTGTGGCTTGAAAAGTTCTATCACGAGACCGAACTTCATCTCGCACAAGTCATGACCATGGCTCAGCCGCCACTAGTAGGTCATTACTATAATAGACCGGATCATTTTCACCAATGCGAGTGGTCAGCTGGCTTATCGCTCCTTACTGAACATCATCAATGTGGACTATCGCTCGGCAGCCGAACCGTTTGACGCCAAGCATACGTAGGGTTGACGTGGTTTTCATTGTGATGAGTATGAATATGCACAGTAGTTCCGCGGTACAATATACAGTATACGGCACTCTCTGCACGCCATCGTAATCACATGTGAGACACTGCTGGCACCTACCACGCACTCCAACAAAACATCTCATTTCCACATAAACTATCAAGATGAAGTGGCCAGTGTGATCTATTTTTTCTCTCTTTTTATCTGACACAGAAATCATCACCCCTTCTGCACAGCGGAAAAGGGAGCATTGCAGATACTGTAATATGTGGCGACACGCGGCCCGGAGTGGAGTGCCAAAGTAATTAACTCAGCCGTCTCATTTCAGCCCGATGCTGTCAGCCGTGATGAACAGAATGATGCATGGTAGGTACCTGCGCGAAGGCTACAAGAGATCTAAGAAACTCATACCTTCAGGCAACCACGTGTCAGCAATGGAGTCAGCATCACAGCCGCGCAAAGAAAGGCGTAACGTCAGCGCAACCCAATAACTCTACTGACCAGTGCTAACGGAATGGAAGCCTTGCAAGCCGCACGGATGAATGGAGATCGAGGCCACCAAGACACTCGCAAATTTGCATCCTCAACAACCCAAGCACCATGACTCCAACCAACAGCTTGAACGACGCAGTGACCCAAGCGAACGGGGAAGTAACCGAATTCCCACTGCTTCCTATGACGGAAGAGAGCATCGTTGACGAGACCCGATGTAAATACCCCGGCAAATTCTGCGGCCGTGCGCGTGCCTGCAAAGCCAATGGCACGTTTCATCGATACTGCCAGTACCACCGCACCAAGGCTAACACCAACCAGAAACGCTGGACCACGGTTCGCCGCCAACAGCTCACACTGGAAGAGCAACAGAACCGGCTCCAGGCGATGCTGATGCTGAGCCCTCCACTAATGCCATCATTCCCTATGGACACCGGGGCAATCCAAAGTAGCTCGTCGATGCCGGTGCTGCTTCCCGATCCCGTCCGCCTTGGCGAGTGCCCCGACCCGACCGACCTGTCGCTTGAGGATGCGCACATTCTTAATGCGCTATTGGTCGACGAGTCTCCGTACGATGACCATGAGGACGATACAATGGTCGAACTACGCACGATTCAACACACACAAACACCGATGGCATCATAGCCACATGTACCACAGAGCTACCGCTTCATCCAAGTACCTGGTCCAGTACGGGCATATTGATCGTTCATATAATTGTCCGAATTATGAAAAAAGCAATGCAGTATGCTGACTGCTTCGTGGATCTGCCCGCCTCGGTCACACAGCTCAGGCGAATATAGTAAAAGTGGCCGGTCAGTCGCTGTCCACGCGATGCCACAGCCACAACAAGCAGATCAACGTTGCGCCACACTTCTACAATACAATACTCTATGGAAAATGCTGCGGCTCTGACGCTCGCAGAGTGAATCAGTTTGACTGACTGTCTCACGTGTCTCACAGGAGATCCCACGGTCGGACCACTGAACTATATGTAGGTCTGATCACATCCTGCCACCGTCACTGAAACGACACTAAATCAGTACCCAGGTCCAGTCCGACCTTCTGTTACAGTATGATGCTGACGAGGTGTATTCAGTTAGGGGAGAATCCTGATCTAATATAGCCCATAGGAGAAGCCGCGCGAGGGCAGCTTCCCCAGCCGGACAAGAACGTGGGACCAGCGACTTGGTTTGCATGCCACCGTCAGATCCCAGGGCTACCGTGGCGACATCATGCGTAGCTATGTCAACTGCGACGATCGGTTTCCCTGTTGGTAAGCGGGTCTTGGGCAGCAAGCCAGCGGTGGGTGTCGTTCTGGAGCCACTCGCCCAACTCAGTGAGCTCCTCTCGTTTATCTTCCGCGTGTGCCAGGTAGCTGGCGCATCCATCCATCGCTTGGTTTGCTGCCTTGTCGGCCATCTTGTTATGCGAGCGATAGTGGTGGCGCCAGTCATGCACTCCAAGCGCGTCGGCGGCCGTGCGTGCTAACTCGTATAGCACACACAGAGTCGGTTTCTTTGGGCAATTGCGGTGGGTCATCTGTCGGATGATCATCATGCTATCGTCCACGACAGCTAGCGGGGCCCAGCTCTGCTTCTCTGCCGCTACAAGTCCCGTGCACAGTCCTTGGTATTCGACATAAATGTTCGTTGACTGTGTGCCCCAGGCTGCGCTTGAGATGTCGGCAATTCGGGTTCCACGGCTCAATTCCACGTCACAGATGTGCCAATTGTGTAAGCGCTGGTGAGCACTCGAAAGCCAGGGTGATTTGTTTTCCGTCAATGCTGATGGGTTCTTGACATTGCAACCCCCGTGCTGCGTACTTACCTTGGTTATTTTGTTTGGATCTCCACTCTCGCGCCCGGTGACGATGCCGTCTTGCCAAAGCCATTCAAGGTCCGACGAGGACGGGAGGTTGCAGGTTAGAACACGTCCCATATCTTCCGGACGACGGTAATGTCCGGAAAGTTGGCCACCAGCGTATCACATAATTCCCTGAATCAGGTCGATTGAGGGTTGGTGAGTGGGAAAGGTGCTGCGGGCTCGAAGCGTAGCGTGTGGGCGGATACCCACGTCCAAGAGACGAAGTTGGACACACAGGTTCCTGTGCCCAGCGGTGCTAGGTGTGCGAGCCTGAGCTGTGTACCATCGTGGTGAATATTGGAGGACGTCTGAGCCGTGGTTTTGTAGGCTTGGGGTCCATTGTGTCCGAGTTTGCCATCAGCCATTTCCCTCAGCCTCATAATATCCCCCTGTCCAATCCGGTGGAAGGCTTCGTAGTGCCTCTCTTACGTTCCTCTTCACAATCTCTATCCCTCGTCCATCGTCAGTGCATTTATGCCGTCGTGGATGAGTAGTTGAGTCGGAAAGTCGAGCGTCGAGCTGTATACCCAAGCAATCGCCTTTATCCCCGTTCTCCACATGGAGTCTCGAGGGCCTGGGCGTTCGGGCGGGCGTCAGGAAGTGGTCCGGCTGCGCGGGTGCGGACGTGTTGCCGAGTAGTCGTGCCACACGTTGTTTCAATTAAAGTATTGTATAATGTAGTCTGCAGACATACTCATTAAGTCGGTTGAGCACCCCCGTTGATCGAATACCAGGTGCAATGCGTGCACAGCAAGAGAGCTTACAGCTTGGGATGTTTCTTCAATTGCGAGAGCGCATGTGCTGGCAGCTGCTTTGGCAATGGCACGTACGTCTGCTTGAGTGAGGGGTCGGTTGGTTCATGATCATGGCGTAGTATTTGAGCGCTAGAGCACCGTCGTCGAAACTTCGACTCGGGTCATCGCCAGATAGCGTGTCGGAGAACTTGAGCGTGATCGTGTTTTTCGTCGAGACAAATGGTAGAAATTTTATTTTCCATTTGTTTCGGGATTCTGGACGGATGAACGTCACGACCACCATTTGCATTTGGCTTCACAGGTCGTCGTGTGGTGGTCATTGAACAGTTCCTCGGTCGTATGCCAACTGCTGCCAAAATAAGGCGGCTCGCGTTGACTCTTGGCCACATAATGCTGATAAGCAGTTTGACATAGCGTTGGTACACCAGGTGGTTCCTGTGGTGATCGGCGTCGGTGCTAACCGCTGTAGCCCGCAAGAACTTTGAAATCGATTCCAGGTGGATCTTGCGCTGCAGCCATATCAAGAGCGTTTGCTGTTCCAAAATTGTGGGGGCTCTTTGGTAGCCGTCATTACGTAAGTTGGTGGATTTGCGGGCCCATGCGTAATACTTTACGAGTTCGCCAAGTTCTGAGTGAGGTGTGGGCTCGTCCTTTATAATGTCGCTCACACTTGGAATGCCAGCAGGGCCTTGTTTGAGCCTCGCGGCCTCCTTCATTGACCACACGGTCGGGGCTATGGGTCCCGCCGCAGCCACTAGTGGTGGGTTTGGCGGTGGTGATGGCATGTTCGCCTTGGGCGGTTTCATTTCTTCGACTGTCTGCGACATTTCAGGAGAAGTCGCTGTCGGAGAAGGCAGTACGTCGGCGGCGCAGGTGCGGGAGGCGGCGGCGGGAGAGAGCCGAGGACTACGTCTAATTCTCTTAATTTCGTCGCCTCCGCCATACCGCCCGGGCCAGGGAGTGCAAACTTGCGCTTGAGCTCATGTCTGGGTTCTTCCTCCGTCGCGTTGGCGTGCGCTTCCAGCACTGCAACGAAATGGATCAGGTTTTGGGTCTTCTCCTCAAGGTCACTTGGGCGGTCGGCCGCAAAATTGGAAGTGACCTTCTGTTACAGCAGCAACCCGCGTCCGCCTCTCTGGCTGGCGTCCGATGGATTCAAACATACCTGCCTCTATTTTCACTCGAGGCTCGAAAAAATAGAGAACCCGTTGTTTTCACCCAGACAATTCAATTATATTGTACACGGTAGTGGATTCACATATATTCACGCCATTTGCAGCTCAGAGCCCATGATCTCGGAAGACTCCACTACACCACGCTCTTGCATTGGGACGTCCATGTCTTGTAGCATGGCCATGAGACAGGCGTCTTCGATCGTCATGATCGCAGTAGACCGCTCGCATTCCGCGACAATGGTCGTGAGCATGTCAATGTCGTCCTCGGACAGCGAAATGTCTTCTTCCGACAACGTATCCACGGCCGTCGGCAAGTCAGGGAACTCCATAGCGAGCAAATCGACTTTGTTGGGTGCCACGGCGATCTGAAGCGGTGCTAGTTTTCGCAGCTGTGGCGGTGGCTGAGCCTGCCGATAAGCGGCAAGCATCCGGTTGGTTCGCACCAGCCACGTGGCAGTCTCCGCACAAACCGCGAGGCTCGCCGAGATCCCGTCCTTGTCCTGTTCCTGACGCCGGCGAAGCGCGGTCCACCGGTTCTGGTTCACTTTGGCACGTGCGCGGTGCGCTTCACAAAAGCGGTGCAGCTTGCCGGTCGACTTGCGCGCGCGCTTGTGGCAGCAGAATCTGCTCGGGTACTTGCACCGCTCACCGGGCATCAAGTGGGAAATGTCGATCCCCAGACGAGCCGCTTGCACCATATCGAGCTCATGCGCTTGCAACGGCGAGAGGCTGGCGAGGCATTTTTTGGTGTTCAAAGTCTCGCGGTGTGGCTGGATCATGTGGGTCATTTCTGTATTGGATTGGTGATGTTGTGTCTGCGGCTACAAATGAAGAAGTGAGGCGTCACTGTGGATAGCGATGTCTTCTCGCCACCGACTCGCTCGTGTCTGAACGCTGTCAGTGTGCTGACCACCTGCAATTTTCCGCTCACGAAGACGGGCGCGGTTGCTGAGTTTCAGTACGGTCAGACGAGTTTCGCGCCCGGCTATGTACGATTAGAGTGTGTGGTTGACGGGAGAGCGCCGCTTTTATGTACCCATTTGAGACTTTGAACGATTCGACGACAGACGGGACAATCTGAACGTCGGCAAGCGATCCGGAAAGGAGCGACGCGATCAACGAATTTGGAGATGACAGGGCATCTCCAAAGTTCTTTGGTCGAATCTTCCTGCCGCACAATCTCGACGACACCGAGCACGTTGTGTACGAGGTAACGCAAGCTTGGTTTGGCTCTGTTAGTGAAATTGTACACGACCTCGTGACGCGGTGGTGCTAATTGGCAATAAAGACTATCCATCACAAAAGGAGAACAAATCAGGTCTGTCAAGGAGTACTCGTTTACAGCCTGTGTAACGATGAACACATCTGATGGCTCAAGCCTACCTAAGTCGTCCTTCGTTTCATAGCCTCCGAATCGACATGAAGGTGACGCGCTCGATCACCACCCGCTGAATACAGCATCGAGTGATCCTGTAGTGGCTCTACGATGGTATCGCATACAAGTGCAGTCAATAAATTCTGTACACGAAACAGTCATCATTCAGGACTAGATAGAATACGTTAGCCCCGTCGCAGTCCCATGGGTACAGTGGTCGATTGTGTACAGTTTTGCAATGTTTCGCTTCACTAAGCCCATCTCCATCCAAAATTGTGAACACCAAACATCTAGTTGGCAGTGAGTAGCATTAGAATATTCGAGCTGCTAAAATTTGGGAGAGATTACGCTTTTCTGTATAGCAGTGCACTGCACGGATCTGCAATGTGAATAGACAGCAGAGCAGTGTCTGTCCACGTTTCAGTGTCGCTGCAAGCGACGCTCAGCTCGTCAAATTCCCCACTGGATGCACATCACACATTCTAGAAATTCAATGCCGATCTTACGAACACTCTTTGACGAATCCGGGAAGGACAAATTTGACGGCAATATATAAATCAAAGGACTTTGACGACATCACACAGCAGCCCATGCTAGAAAATCGAAAGCCCATTATAGAATACGTCTTCACCAACGAACGCAGGGACAGAAAACCACTGAGCCACTCACTCGGGGTTCAAGTGCGTTGGACTGAGGATCGCTTTGAAAATGCTGCTATGTTAGATTGTCCATGCGAACAAATTGATTCTGTCCAAGATGAATAATTTGAAATGCTCTTGACTACGTCCGCACCACTCACACAATAGAAGGAAACGTCCACCAGAATAGTCATTTTGGCCAAGCACGGCCAAAACGTTTTATACGACACAGAAAATTTTCTCCAAAATGTGCGAGCAAAGCGAGTGGCTCCCCTAGGGATATATTAGCCACGAACACGGACTTCATCACGTTATCGTCAGATCGAATAAATTACTTCCCGTTCGCGACGGCTACACCGTCGAATGGTCTCCCCTACGACGTGCTAATTGCGAGCTCGTCAAAGATGGTTGATGTGACCACTGGCGACTCGACGTCTTGAAGCAACGTCATCAGCCACGCATCTTCCATGGTCATGGCCTCGAGTGACCGCTCACTGATTGCCACGATCGACGTGAGCTCATCAATGTCGTCCTCACTGAGGGGCAGGTCATCATCACGCAACACGTCCACGTTCGTGGGCGACGGCGGCTGGGCATTCGCTTCCCAGTCGTACTGCTTGAAAATCGTAGAGGAGACACTGGGTGAAGCAACTGCAGTCGTTGGCACCAAGAGCGGTAGACAGCACGCGTCCATCCACGACCGGTGGTCGCACAACACACGGCTCGTGTTGATCACGTCCGCTGCATTCTCGCCGCGACGACGGATCTGGGTCCAGCGCTTCTGGTTCACATTTGCACGGGAGCGGTGATCTTCACAAAAGCGATGGACCTTGCCGGTTGACTTGCGCGCGCGCTTGTGGCAGCAGAACCGGCTCGGGTACGTGCATCGCTCGCCGGGCATCAAGTGCGAAAGGTCGATGCCCAAGCGCGCGGCGCGTTTCATATCCAGCTCGTGGGCAGCTGTGGGCGAAAGTTTGGTCTTGGGCTTGCGGGTGTTGCGTGGTTTGATGGTGGAGGTGTTCATGGTCATGGTCGTGGGATCCTCCGTATTGCAGTCTAATGAGTGTGGGGGTGGACCGAAGAGAGCGGATCGAGAAATGACTGGAATCCTCGTCATCACGTCCGCCCGCGGTCCGCACCCATAGAGTCGGAGTCGGAGAGAGCATGTGCCCACCAACAGTTACGGTATGGACGGGCACAATGGTGGCTCATCTCCCTTCCTGAGTTCCGACCGCAGCAAATTGTGATCGGAAGGTGCACTGGCTATGCACGAAATGGGCGGTCCACTCCAAACGCCTTGTCTATGTACAGAGTGAGAATTGAACGATTTTCCTGGCAGACGGGCCAGGTGAATTTCCAGACTAAAGACACACTTCTCATGCGGAACCACAGGATTTTTAATGGCGTTTGTATGCGTCCGGAGCAAATCGAGTCTAACCATAACGGCTACGCCACCATGCGCACGTGCCAAAACGAAGCGACGGTTTTTTTACTGAACGAACTGCCCTTTAAGTGCGGAGCCACGGTGGATATCGCTTGCTGTGGTCAGTGTGTAAATCTATGAACGGAGTTCGGGTGGTTACATTGGTATGTATGGAGTACTGACACTCATCACGGGGGGCTGGTTGTTTCATGCAGGCATTCTCGTCTCGTCACAATCGGACTGTTGGAAATGGAGGCATTGACATGCTCATTGGTCCTGTACTGGGCACAACGGACAATGTATCACGAAGCAGAATACGACGTTCACTCACGAGAAACCGACCACAGGAGACTCTTACCCACCGTCACTCTGGATAGGGTTGCTGATAGTGGGGTCGACCAGAAATCGCGTGGATCGAAGCTGTCCTCAGTGACCCACCCCATCGACGCAACTCAAAGTGGTGCCAACAAGTTGTGTGGACGAGAAGGCCCCGTTTCTGTTTTCTGTTGTGCTGACCTGCGCTGTCGACTAGCTCCAAGCTTGCGATACCCCCGATTGATTGACTGCTGCGATGTTGGCTCACATTCTGGCTTACAGCGAGATACGCGCAGCACGCATCCCGCTCTCTGTCCCACGTCAATTGCACCGACCGGTCTTTGTTGAGCAATGCTCTCCTTGGCCACATAGAACCACCACGATAGTGCGACGCTCTTTCGCTGGACGACAAGAACGCATGAGTAAGGGATGTGAACGGAGCCCCGCAAAACTGGAAATGAGCTCTCTCGTGGCAGAGCCCAAGCCGTCTCAAAGACAAAGGCAGACAAGCACCGAGGCAATATCGTTCGATGCTTGGGCCGGCTGCGGTGTTGTTGCGTATACAGGCCTCCGGTTGACCACAACAGATCAGTATCAAATGTAGGTCATGATTACTGTTTTATGATATTGTACCTGGTCTACGTATGCTGTTGCGGTTTGCTATCTGGCAGACGGGGCAGTTGGATTGGGTTCAACCGCAACAACGTGTATAAATCGGACGCCAATGAGCTCATCGGATGGAGCTCATTTGCGATGGAGTCCACCCGCACATTTTGTTGCAGACGTAGAGTAGAACAAAATTCTGGCGGATCGCAGAAAGTGCAAATCGTTTGATTCAGCCAGTCAAAACCGGCGAGAAGGGACACAAACGTACCCATTTTCAGCCTGGTGTAGACACGTTTTGACCATTAGGTTGTAGCAGAGGCGTCGTGCAAGTTGATTCAAGCGCTGGTGGAGTCAACAGTACAGTGCCAGAATAAGGTGGTTTTTTTGTGCAACCACAGGTGCTTCTGACCTGTTCGATCCCTTCTGGCCTCATTCAGCGGTCACCACATTTATGCACCAGTGTGCGTAGTCTGCTGAGCCTTCAGATGAAGGTCACGCGCGCTGATTTGGACGTTGCGCGGCGAGCGATATCGCGCAGCATTGCGATGATTGCAGTCTCCACATCAGTCGAATCATACTAACAGTAGTATTGCGGAGGTCACGCTGTCGAAAGTGTGTAGCGGCGACATGTAAATGATAAGATAGATTGGCTCGATATAATCCACGCCCCATCCGCTTAAAATTTAAAATTGAGGCATCCAAATATACTTCTATGGAGAACTGTATTGCGTTCATGGACGCGTTTGAGTTGTCAATGTCGGCCACAGTCGGTCAGCACGGAGGACATAATGTGCATACCCATATAAGTTTGCCTCCTTCGTCCATTAGGTTTATACGATCGCAATCTCGCAGGCTGCTGCATCTCTGCTGGATGGTTTTGAGCATCAATGCTCATTCACCCCTTTCGGTGCGTCGAGTCTTAAAGGGTTAGCGGATGTGTTCGCTATATGCAGTGCACTCTCAACATGATCTGCCGTACAGAATATACCGTAAGTGCTTGTTGTACCAGTAGCCTAAGCGTTCTCGAGTACGTAATGTATCTCGTACTGTACCTGCCCGAACTGGATATCACGAAGATCCTTTGCAGGATGTTGTCGCGACGCCATCAGTCTACGATACTTTCTGACTATACGTTGCGGAGACGAACTCACGAAACTGTCCACAAAAAATCAGCATCACAGTAGCGTGATCAAATCACTACCAGCCTGTCTTCTCTATGAACTTGCGCAGAACCAACAGGACAGATATTCCGGACTGCAACGTACCGGTGGTCTTCAAAAGAAGGATCGTGTGACCACTCGACCCAAGGTATGCATGTCATGCACGTGTCGCGTCACATACCCGTATATTAAATTTCTTTTTCTCCGAAATGGAGTATATTGTGTTACATCTTAGTGAACAGCTGTACCTATGGATGCGGACGGACTAGCGGGGGCTGAAATCAGCGGTCCACCAGTTCTTGAAGTCACCAGCTATGAGCTGACTTGGGCCGTGCCATTCGGCCGTGCCGGGGGGTGGAAGCTTTGGATGCTGCGTTGCCCGAGCATTGCGACGTTGGCGGCAGTATCCGCAGATTTGTTGAATGCCCGGAGGTGGTGATGCCTCCGGGCGACGCCAAGCGTGTCCGAGAGGTGTCTCGCTGCTTGCACTGATGGCTGCGTCGGCGTCACACGCTTGTTGTTCGCGGTCGCGGACGACAAGTGCCACCGGATACTGTATTTATATGACGAGCAATCTGTAGGCGTTGACAACACCAGGTAAGCTCCGTTTAATTGTACAGCTCCAACCAAGTCCTCATTGTCTCCGTATCTTGAACTGGCAGCAGCCCCACTCTCCCTCGCTGGAACAGAGTCCTTTTATATTCATTGAGCAATCAGTACTGCCCATATTATGCACGCCATTGTGACTGAAGCGGCAAACGATAGAGGATTCTTGGAGATGGAGACTTTGTCGCCTGCTACGTGTGTGACCCATGCCTCCTGTCCTGACAGGTACTGTACAGACAGTCATTTGGGACCACGGGAAATAAATTTTATCTGCCGATAAGATTTAAAAATGACTCCATGGACACGCTAAAGCGCACTTTCGCAAATTGCAAACGCAAAAAAAACCCAGTAGCGTACAGTACACTGAGCCACCGTGTGCGGCGCTGTCCAGTCCAGTACAGTCTCCCTACAGTACAGTACCGTGAAACGTACTCAAGTCTTGGCGATAGGAGGAAGGCGGTCGTGGCAAAACTTGATTCATGTGCAGTACCACAGCGCTACAGACGACACGGAGAAGGGACAGAGAATAGTTCGAATTACATTTAGCCACTCACACGAGTTCGAGTTTCATGATTGGGGATTTGTGACGAATAATTAGCAGCTGGAGTACGGCACAGGAAATTCTGTCGTGGTGACTACACTCTTGTTGAAGTAGTCCCGATCCCCCACTGGTAAATGACACAAACTCAAGAACAAGGACCGATGTATCGTCCAAGTGTTGCGAGGTATATATCGGATCCCTTGGCCACAGTCTGTAGCCGTCCGGCCAGCCTGTTTTTCATTCAACGGCACTCATCGAAGCGCAACTGGCCCCTTCGCAAATCAAATCACTCGGCATATTGTTCAGTAAAGTAATGAAGAATGCAGGTCATCAAAACTCATCGCACAATCATTCGTGCTGCTAAAAACGATTGCCATCATCCAACTCGAAGCTGTGGACCAGTGGCCAGTTGGCGTGCTTGATCATGTGGTCGCGGCGCGCTGTAATCACATTTGGTGTGATTTCAACGCTGCCTTAGTAAGCCGACTCGGCATACTGCCGTCGCTCCGCCAATCAAGATGCAGTAAACGATAGCAATCATCGCCTTGTTTGCTTTGTGTTATTTTCAGCTGTGCCATACATACAGCGTGATTGACGGAATCACGGCGCGCTTTGTCGCCCCCCTCGCTTCGTCAAATCCACTTTCAAGTGAAGTACGCCAGCCAACAACGTGCCATGAATTGTCGACTGCGGCATTATCAACCACAGCCTTTCCGAGGCCCACTTTCAGTACTTGCTCATTACCACATTTGCTTTGCTCATAGCACTCATGATCGATCCACAGTTCCAGCAACAGCACGATTTCGTACGGTGCAAGTACCCCAGCAAAGTCTGCTACAAGATGCGCTCGCGCAAACGCAATGGCCAGCTTCACCGCTTTTGCGAAGACCACCGCACGAAAGCGAACCTCAACCAGAAGCGCTGGAGTGCGGCGCGTGTCAAGCGCTGGGATGCGCTTGCGCACCCGCTTGGCCACGGCTTGGAAGTGCAAGAGACCGACATGGCGGCAGCACCCGTGTGTGTGAAGACCGAGCCGCACGCGGACGGTTTTAACAAGGCTACGTGTGACGTTCCCATGCTCTCGGTCGACGACTGTGACTATGACTACGACTACGCCTTTGACTCACATTACGCTGGTGACTCTCTGGCACTGAGCTGGCAAGACACTGCGACGGAAGAGCTCCGCGAATTCCTGGGCGATTTACTGCTCTCGATGGGATCCGATGACCTGTCGCTGTCGCCGCCACCTCCTCCAGCAGCGTTTGCCCTTCCGCTGCGCTGGTAAGCGTGTCGATCCATTTGTATAGTACCGTATTTACGTAGGTAGTCATGTGAATGTGAATGCAGTGAGAAATGTTAGTCACGATTACTATTACTCTGTAAAGGATGCACTCGACACTACTGCCCTTGGATCATTCAGTCTGTGGGTACATGGTAGCTGCACTGTAGCCACGAAGACGCCATGGTGATGAACGTGTTGTGTACATACTGCACCGATTTCCTCTCATTGCAACTGCATGGAGCCTTTCCAACGGCCCCTTGCAGTCGACACGCGAAATTTTGGGTGGCTGAATACAGTACTGTACCGCCTCAGATAGTGAGATCGTACGTATCAGAAATCACGTCCTCTACGATGTGCCATATAAATCACTTTCTCAGATCTGATCCCGATCTTTCGCTGCTCAGGACATAGAAATGGTGGGTTCGCCGCTACGCCAAATGGTGGGTGCACGGCGACCAGCGCATTCGCCAAATTGGCAGTCATTACCCAAAGTGCCTGCCTCATACACAAACGACCCGACGCGATCATGATCGACCCGACGCAGCTCGCGGACGCACCGACGCTGCCTGTTAGCGAGCGCTGCCGGTACCCCAGCAAATTCTGCCGCAATCGCCGCTCGCACAAGCCCAATGGCGAGCTCCACCGGTTCTGCGACTACCACCGCACCAAAGCCAATCTCAACCAGAAACGCTGGAGCACGAACCGCCGTAGCAGAGGTGTTGCTACGCGCCACAAGAGCGACTCGGATGGGTCGTCACGTGAAGCACTGCTGTCGCCTCGGTCAGCGTTGGCGACGGAGAGCCAAACGACCGTGCCGGACTACGAAAACGACAAGGAGGAAACACCGTCGTTTACATCGTTGCTCACGATGCGACAGCCCCAGCCGTTTGACGCCACGTGCAAGCGCGAGCTATTTACGGACGACGACCAGCTTGACGCGTTCCTGCGCGACTTGCTGCTGTCGCCCGATGAATTTCCATCGATGGACGGTGCTGCGGTCAATTATCCGACGCTGGGTAACCTGGAGGGGTTCCAGATTGCGTTATAAGACGCTGTTAAACCACGAAGTGTGCATGTATGTCTATGAAATTTAAAGTCACAAAATCGATGGACGATTGAAATCCGAACGTGTGGTGTTATATATGTCGTAGTGAGAGCACCTTGCGTAGTGGGCAGGTACTCGACCTTCTCTGCACCGGGTCCTGGATTGTTTGTACATGTCGTCACCACCTTGGCGGACCACGGCCGCACTTGCAGCCACAATCAACGATCCGAACGAACTCGCGTTGTAGAATGTGGAGATAGTGTGGATCTGGGCAGCGAAGAGCAAGACGCAGGCCAAAATTGGCACCGGTACTCACGGCAACTCACCAGACTAGCCAAGACATTAGGACGACAAAAATAGATCAACAGGACCTGGGCGATCCGTAGAATAGAGAGACCAAGCTGGCTTGGGCTTCTTGAAACACACTGCTGGCAATGGTCACCATGAATCCTATAGGTTGCTAGATCAAGTGAAACTATGTTCACTTGATAAGAACGAAGTTGCATAGACCCTGCACTCGAATCGGTTTTGAAGGGTGAGCCGTTTTGTGAACACGTGTCTTTACTGTCAATGCAGACTATATAAAAAGTACTTCAAGTACAGTGCAGTGCAGTCCAAATCGCTTTTGAACATTATTAGCTCTACATGCACTTCGTTGTATTTCAAAGTGCATGGCAACTCTTGATTCAAGCATTGGGAAAATCCCACTACACTTGAGCTCAGACGTTCAGTCAGTCTGTCCTGCGAATGGATCACGATTCCAGCACCAACGTACTCCAATATCCTGTTAACCATGACATGGGTGCACTAGAGCAGGTAACTGCCTTAGTTAGCGATACAGTTATTCTCATGTTCAAGTTGGGTGACACGTGAACACTTAAATACATAGGTCATTGAGGACTAGGAGATCGTCTGAGGAGCGGCATTTTAGCGCTTTTTTGTGTCAGGCAAACGCAACTTTGGAGAGCACGCACCCGCCCATACCGTATTTGAATTTTTGCTCCGTAAATCCTTATAAAGAGCTGTGGCTGCGAAGAACCGTAATCGGCTCCACTTTTCGGCAGCATTTCCATGTCACCGAGTACCTACTGTTGTTTGGTCTCGCCAACATACTGTGATACGAGCCAGAGAATTGACCCAAGGATGTAAAAATACTTCGTCTTTATGAGTGTTAGGGCATTTGGGTTCGAGGGAACCATGGATAGGACACTCGCTAACGCCGAAACTCCTGCTAGTTTTCTCTGGCGCCGTGGACACAACGTGCTTTTGGGGTTCATGTCGGATCTTCCTCACGCAGAGTCCGATCTGTTTGCATCTCATCATCAGCTCAGCCATAATGGACCAGCTGAGGGTCACCAACGGCGGTACCATCACTGCTGTCCAAGAAGAGGCTTCGAAAAGCCCACCCACCCACTAAACAACCCCAAAAGCCCTCCACACCACCACCCTTGCGAAGAATGCGCACGCCACACCGACGAAACAATCGTCCGCGAGAGTGCTTCGCAAAGAGCGGTCTGACGGGGACGTTCTGGGATCCCATCACGATACTGCTTTCGCGAACCACACTGACACGATGCCAAAATTAAAGCGCCAGCTTTCGCTTGCATTGAACCGTGCGAAAACCACGGACGGCTTTGCGTCACCGCCACCACCGACCGCTTCGTCACTAGAGCAAGGCAAGATTGAGCGATACGAGCGAATGATGGACAGGTTCCAACTGCGCCGCATGACCATAATGCGCGCGGGCTCCAGCGGTAGCTTGACTGCAGGGACATCGCCGACGTATCGAGACGGTGTACGGACAACGAGAGGATCCCTACCCAATAGTCACAAGAACTTGGTGGCCTCTGACGCACTTGAGACCGCGAACAAGCTTAGCACCAGCCTCCACAACGTGGCCGCTGAACGCTCGCGTCGCTCGATGGTCAAGAAACTCAACTTCGAGCATCCGACAAATGCCGATCCCTGTTCATGCCATCTCAGCGTGTGGTGTGGGAGACGTTTGAACCCATGGGGCTTTGCACACGCGTGCGGCTGCTGCTGATGGTGCTCGTGCACGTGAGCCAGGTCGTCTACATGCCGTACGGAATAGTCTACTACCCACGAGAACACGCCAAGACCATTGTGTTAAACGGTATCGTCGATGTTGCGTTTCTGCTGAACATCGTGGCGACCTGCAACACCGCAACACACACAGTACGCGGCCAGCCGATCTGGACTCGCCGAGCGATCTGGCGGCATTACCGTCCGTACGGCTTGTGCATGGACGTGCTGGCGGCCGTACCGCTGGAGATGGTTGTGCAATTTGTCGAGATGGCGCCGTGGCAGCGATGGATCGTCTGCAGCGTGTATCTCCTGCTCCAATTCGTCAGTCTCCACCGTCATACTAGCATTTTTCATGCACTATGGGCGAAAGAAGGCATCCACACCGACAAAAGCGTGGTCGCGTGGATGCTGTACTCGCGCTATAGCCATCTCGTTCGCATCGGCGGCATTGTGCTGATGATCACGCTCATGGCCCACTATTTTGCCTGTGTCTGGTCGTATCTACAAGCCGACGTCGACCCCGGTTTTTTCACCACGCACGATTCTTTTGCGATCCACTTGCACAGTATCTATGACGCGCTGCAGCTGCTGCAAGGGCAAGGCTTACCGACCACGACCCCTGCCCAAGATTTTTTTGGGCCATTCGTCGTGCTGCTGGGTTCGATCGCATTGGCCGTGGTCTTTGGCCACGTTGCTGTGCTCGTGTCCAACTTTGGCGCCAACCAAACGATGTACCAATGTAAAATGGAGAGCGTGTTCTCGGTTATGGGCAAACTCGAACTCCCCCACCCGATCCGCGAGCGCGTCCACCAATACTACGAGTATTTGCACGCCGAGTACGAGTCGCTCGACGGTGAGATTGTCAAGTTCGCCAAGGAGTTGAGCCACTCGCTGGAACTTGAGGTCGCGCTCTTAAATAAATGGATGTCTTGACGCACGTCCCGTACTGGCGCGCGTGCTCGCCGGATTTTCAGAAACAGCTCGTGTTAAATCTCAATGTCCGTGTCTATTTGCCGGACGACTTTATCATGCGACGCGGCGAAGTCGGCACAGAGTGTTATAGTATCAATCGTGGCACATGCAAACAATACGAATACCCCACGGGCAATTACGAGTCGCCGACCATGCCCGTAGTGAGCGAAGAAGACGCTGTGCCGCCGGCCGGCAGTCGTAAACGGCGATCTAGTCGATCGTACGTTTCGGTGGCCGCTGAGAAACGCATCAAGGGTGCGAGCCGCTACTCAGTACGTAGCGGCCGGTCCAAGGCGGAGCCCAGCACGGAGTCGTTTAGCTGCGTGACCGTACTAAAGCGAGGGCAGGCGATTGGGAGCATGTCGCTCTTGGCCAACTACGAGCGATCCTCCGATCTGCGTGCTGTGACCTATGTCGAAATGTGTGTGATCGAGCGCGATGTCTTCCAACACATTCTCACGCGGTACCCGCGCGACCGCGAAATTGTACTGGGTAGTATTGTGCACCACACAATGATGCACCTCGCAAACGCGCGCGTGCTGTGCATGCTCATGCAAATGGTCCGTGAAGTCGTCCCACAAGCATCGGTTGTCATGGGCATTAAACTCGTGTCCGAAGCAATGAATCCCCGCGAGAGCGATCCGTCGATTCTCTTTGGGGTCACGGAACAAATGACCGCTCGAATGCACGAGATCACCGCCTACAACACGGAGAACAGCGCTGCGGAGACTGCCGATCCCGTCCACGTCATTCCGCCGGCTGTGGTAGTACCAGCAAGTTGTCCAATGACTCTAAAGGGCATGCCAAACTAGTGCGGTACTGACCGTCACGAGTCGTTTTCAGCCAAGGTGCCCCTTAACGCCGCGAACGAGCTGCTACGGATGGTCCTTCAGATCCACCAGCGACTCGCACGCATGGAGGAACGCCAGCAGACGTACTGTCGCTGCCATGGTCCATTGCCATCAACGGATGAAAGTCAATCTATCGTATCGCCGCGATCCGAGACTCATGCCGTCCCCCAAAGTGCCCAACTTTGGTTAGAAATGACGACCAGTGCACGACGAGTGCAGCGAGAGTAACCAGTGTAACCAGTGTGACAACGCCTCAGGCACTGACCGTGGAGCCGACGGAGTGCCATGACACGATCGAGGACGTGGTGTCACCGTTGCCAGCACAGAAGCGAATGCTGCGAGGGTTGGCGAAGACGCTGTGGGCATGCTCAGTAGACACGGTGCAGCCGTAGGCATCGCCGACGCCGTGGGCCGACCAGCTCTACCAGTCGCATCACCGAAACAGCACATCTAGTGCCGAAGGCTTCGGCGGCTCAGCGTTGCCAGTTCAACGGCCAAGCCAGTACGCCATATCTGCTACGCCTCTGCATCCTCGCCGTAAGACGTAGCGCCGGACACACAGTACAACCTAAATGTCTTTCCATTAATTCAGTACATCTATTTGGAAATTCCTCGTATCCATTGCCAACGTTTCAAGTTTAATAAAGCTAGTCTCTGTGTTGAAGTCAGTGATATGCATTTATGGAGGCAAGAAGATACCGGTATATGTCGGTTTTTGGCGGGCATTTTGGGGTCCCACAGTTCTTACCAGCAAATTCAAACCCCGAAAGGCTAACTTATGACCGAGAGGAAACGACGCAAGGTAGCGGACGCGCTGGCGCGGCTCTCGGCGTCGGTGGGGGATATCCGCGTATTGGGGGAGGAGATCAGTGCGATTGTCAAGCCTGATGGCGAGCGCAAGGCGCTGCCGCTGCGCGTAGTCGCCCCCCCGACATCCCACGCTCAGTTACCTACAACCAAGCCAACGGCAACGGCCAGTGCGTCTCTCATGTCGCTCGTCGCGGCCGCTGCACTCAAGGAAACCAAGGAGAATGACGACAAGGATCTGCAGAAGAGATGGCGCGAGTCTATCACGCAAGTCGCCACGGAAATGGCCGCCATATGTGCGTTTTCTCGACCTTCTAATTCGTCTTGCTTCCGGAAATTGACTTTAGTATCTGTAATGTAGACCCTGACGCATTGGAACGGTGCGCTCGCTTGGTGCGTCGCTACGATTCGCTGGTCGGGACCGTGGATTTGTACAAAGCCAAGCTCACGCAGCAGTCCAACGACGTGGTGCTGAGCGACAAGGTCCAGTCGCGCCTCGAGCAAGTCGAGAGTGTGTGGGAGGAAGATATGGAACAGCGCGAAGTCCGCGTTGCACAGCTCAAAGTTGAGCTGCGCGAGCTTCAGCAGTCTGGCGAAGACGACGTCGAGCAGAATGACGACGCCGATGCCGATGTCGTGATCGCAAGCGAAGTCGCCGCGATGGAGAACCAAGGTTTACAAGAAGCACTGGCGCTTCGTATGGAAGAGCAGCGTGACATTGAAGCTGCCATCCAATCGCTACGCCGCAAGAAACGACGGCGGGACGCGCCGACGTCATTGACTCCTAGTGACCAAGATGCAGTGCTGAACGACGAGCTGACGCGCTTGACAGCGGAGAAAGAAGAACTACAGAACGCGATCTATTTGATGGAAGCCGAACAAGAGCAAGTCGAGGCCGAACAGCAAGGCGTCGCAGCGCTGAAAGACGCCTTGGAAGAGAGGAAGCAGCAGCGGCAACTTGTGCAGGACGAGCTCGATAAGCAGAAGCATTTCTTGACGCGACTCAAGGCCAAGATGACGCGCATGGTCGACGTTCAACTGATGGCGGCGCGCGATACGAACCCTCCGACTATATCGGAAGAAATGGTCATTCTCCATTTGCTCTATGAGCACGCCGGTGAAATGGACATGAACGAACTAAAGCAATCGACGACCGACGTGCTCGTGACCTATGGCAAGACAACGTCCAGCGCGGCTGTACTACGGGCCATCTATTCGCTCGTCGGTAGCCTCGCGGTCCACATCGACCGCAGCATTGGCAACGGCGTCGTGACCTCCTTGCTTGTCTAGGTAGGGCTGATGTGTAAGTAGTGATACTACAATACTAGTTTTCGGTATTGATATAGGAAAGCATCTGAACGGTAGGGTAGTGATACCTCTACAGCATGAGCTTGGGCATCTCGTACATATCTGCTTGGTCGATGCGCATGTAGTCGACGTCGGGCGTGTTCCAATGGCCATCGATTGTCATGACCGACCCCTCCAGCACTTCTAACGCAGCAAACGGATCGCCCAAAACATCCAACAGACTCGAGGCCAAGTGCACTTTGGATTCGTGGGCAAACCACTTTCCATGGCGATTGAAATGGAACACTTTATCAAACGCCACGACGTAGCGCCGACCAATGAGGCCGTCGGCGATCTGTCGTGCCTTGGCATTCTCTTGAGCTTGCGCATAGAACATGGGATACAAATGGCGCAACGTAGCGTCCGAGATCCCAAGCTCGAGTTCGGCTCGACAGCGAATCGACACGACTTCGTCTTCTTCGTCAATTAGGGCAATATGGCGAAGGCGACAGGTGATGTCACTATGGAATTTCGTATAGATTTCCCATTGCGCCAGGAGCTTGTCGAGCCCGCAGTACTCGCGGCACAATAAATCGTCGTTGGCGATCGAGTGTAGAAACGTGAGGAGCGTATGTTGTCGCAGTGCTTTTTCCGAGGAGGTCGAGTCATAACCTTGCGCAAACTGGGCGAAATATTCGCGGCACATATCCACGACAACGCCGGAGCGGTTTGTGCGCCAGAGGAGGACGTGTGAATCGGCGAGCGTGCGCGCCCGCTCCATAGTCGCAATGTTGTGTTGCAACGCGGTGATCGAGGCGCGGACAGCTGCGTCGTGATGCCGGCGCGCGTGGGTGAGGCGACGCCGCGCGAGCTTGCGATGACTAGCGCAGTTTTTGGTTTTGGTTTTGGTAAGAGTTGACGATGCGAGCTTCTCGGCGCGGGCGGCTTCTTTAAGCGTGAGCATAGAGGCGAACCGCGATGTGAGTTCCTGTGACGAGCCACGGGGCGGCCGAGACCCCGGCAGCGGCTGTGGCTGCGGCTGCGGCAGCGGCTCCACAGCGTCGGCAGTTGTCATTTCCGTATCGATATCCGTCCACCTAGACGCGGCGATGGCATCGTGCGGGCGGACCTGCGTGCTGTGTCCATCCTCACGCTGCACCCGCCATGCGGCGTTGTGGAACGTGAACATGGTGAGCTGTTGGTGCTGGGATAGGCTTTTCTTCGACTCTTCGCTGGAAACTAGCTACGCGGGTCTAGAAAAGACAGGTCCAACGGGTTCCAGCGTACCCAATTGTATACCCGCCAACTGGACGAATGGTTCGTCTCTTGGAAGTTGGTAGGTGGGTTGTGGTAGTGAATCGTTCATTGACCCGTCAGGTTTGAACCCGTCAAAGTGTAAAGCCAAAATACGCCTCATCCCGTGTTCACATGCCGTGGAGATGCTAGGAGCTCTCGTGGTGCAGGATTTTTAGTATCAGAGCTCCAACCGGGAGCATTAAAAAAGGCCGATGGGAGATGACGACCACGGCATGCTCAGTTCACTTGAGAATGGAACTCAAGACGAGACACACAATGTTAGGAACCGTGAGGAGAAATGTTCGTGAGTGCGTGCATAGTCGAGGTCAGTCAAGAGGTTGCGTTTCCTCGTGACGCTGATACCCGCTGCATTTAGGAAATGAGACGACACCATCCTCTGGTGGTTGGTGGAGTATGAAATAACACAGTGCAACACAGAGGGTACTGCCATCGCCTCCTAGACTCGAAATAGAGCAGGGGGCTACATACGAACAACCGCGTTGCGATCGTCTCATGTCGATTTGGCATGAAAACATCAAATTCTCAGATTTGAGAAAAATGAGAAAAAACGGTATCCATTCCCGCAGATCTAAAATTGCAGCACAGAAAAAATGTCTCTGAATCTGAGCGACTCTCCAAAACCACTTGTCAACACTCATCAGCGTGCCTTTAAAATCGTGCTGGCAGCAGTTTTGGGTTCCGAATATTAATACTTTCCGGGCGTTGCTTCATGGGGCAGCAGCAGTGTAAACGAAACACCCTATCGGTGAGTTGGTTTAGACTTCCGTTGCCCCATGAAGCAACACAACGCCACAAGAACATTTCAACAGAGTGACGACATCTTCTGACTGACCGAGGTTCACTCACCTGTCACAACGTCACTCGCTGAACTGGTCCACTGATTGGGCAAACAATGACACCAACGACGTGGTTGGAGCGATCTGATTGGTCTTCCGATGTGACGCTGCTCACTGATTGGCTACTGATGTACAGACGGTACACTTGATGACGGCGCGGGTTGGTTATATCAATCTAACGTTTGATTCAAGAGAAACATACGCCGACTTGCTGCGTTCTTCCTTCTCTTCTGCGGAAAAGGCCCGCCAATATCAAATCGAACCGGCCCAAAATTGACAACGTGGGTTGGGACGGTCGTCGCAAGAGTTGCAGTTGCGCGTGCCATACTCGAAATTGGTGCATCGGACATACACCATTGGATTCGCCTCACGCAGTGCATCACGTGGTGTCGTTTTTATCGCTAGGTGCGTTGAATTGGTCTGCTGGCAGAGGTCGCTTCATCCGTCTATTTCCCACCGTTGACTTCTCCGACGAAATCAGCACATGTGCTGCCGTCGGAGAGACCGATAGGATGAGGGAGGAAAGGGAAACAGATGGAGGAAGGCAGACTTCGCGCTTGATAGCGTCGGAGAAATCGCCTTTACTCATGGTGATATTGGCCTCTTGTAGACACGACCACTCAAGAATTCCTTCTCTCCATCCCGTTTTCCAACAAGAGAGACTACAGTAAGAAGCGATTACCATGGCGTCGTCGCGCGCCTCGATTGGCGACTACATCGTCACCAGCAAGCTCGGCAGTGGGTCGTTTGCGACGGTCTACAAAGGGTACCACAAAGTCACGAAAATGCCCGTGGCCATCAAAGCCATGTCGCTCTCGAAGCTTAATGCCAAGTTGCTCTCAAACCTCGAAATGGAGATTGCGATCATGCGGCAGATTGACCATCCGAACGTGGTCAAGCTCTACGAAATCAAAAAGACCGAAAAGCACATGTACCTCATGCTCGAGTACTGTGCCGGCGGCGATCTGCAGCAGTACATGCGGCGACGTCAGCAACACCAGCAAAAAACCGGTACGGGTACCAATACCGTGGTGACAGCGGCATTGAGTGAAGACGTGGCGCGGCATTTCCTCAAAGAACTGGCGTTGGGGATGAAGTGTTTGTGGACCCACAACCTCATCCACCGCGACCTCAAACCGCAAAACCTCTTGCTCACCGAAGACTCGGCCACGGCCTCGCTCAAGATTGCCGACTTTGGCTTTGCGCGGCACTTGGCGACCACGTCCTTGGCCGAAACGCTGTGTGGATCGCCGCTTTACATGGCGCCCGAGATTCTCAAGTTTCAAAAGTACGACGCCAAGGCCGATCTGTGGTCCGTTGGGACCATTCTCTACGAGCTCGTGGTTGGCAAGCCGCCGTACAATGGCTCGAACCACGTGCAATTACTGGCCAATATTGAACGCAACGATTTGCGGTTTCCAAAGGACATTGTGCTCTCGACAAACTGCCGCAAGTTGCTGATGGGCTTGTTGCATCGCCGACCCGTGACCCGCATGGGGTTTGACGAGTTTTTCCGCGATCCGTTTGTCGGCTTGACCTCGGAGGAGCACGCGGCCGTCGGCGAGTTCCAGTCGGTTTGCTTGACTACGAGTATTCGTGAAGAAGAAGAAGAAGGAGAGGACGACGAAGAGCAAAAGCGTAGTGGGCCACCAGTACACTCCAAGGAGCGGTCAGCGTCCGAGTCGCGACTGGATCGCAGTCAAACAATGCCTAGCGTTATCGGTGTTGGGGGAAGTGGCGGCAGTGGTGGACAGGCTTCGTCTCTGCGGAGCTCGCGCAGTGGAAATATGGAAGTCATGCAGACGGCGTTTGGCAGCACGACCAGCAGCAATGCCACGGGTGCGTTTGGGTCGTCGATGCGGCGATCGCGGCTTGGCCGGAGTCGGCGTGCGACCTCGAGTGCGGCGATCCTCGTCAACCAGAACACGACCAGCCCGAAACTGAGCCCGCAAATGAGTCCAAATGTCTTGCCCAGTCCAGGTCCGCGGATCAACCCGTTCAAGGAATTTGCGGATACCCCGTCCAGTATGCCTGCGGCCGCGGATATGAAAACGAGCCAACGCAGCACCAGCCGTCCAAGCCATGCGGCTATTGTCAAGCAGAAGAACAATGACACCAACAACGCGTTGGACAGCAGTGGCGAGTATGTGCTTATTGACAGCGGCGCCGAGAAGAGCGTAATGCCCCCACCTGCGTCGTCCTCATTATCGCCTCGATCCACTGAAAAAGCTGGCGGTCCCGTCGTCGCGGACACCGGCAAGCTCGGCAACGCAGGACGACCTCTGGTCACCACGACGCTTCCGACGACGTCGTTACCGCCTTCCGCTGTGGACTTCTCGCACGAGTATGCCCAAAAGCTCGTCGACATTGTGAACCTTCGGATCCAAGCGATCGCGCCCATCGCCGAGCAGTTGTGGAAAACAAGCTCGTCGTTGGCTGCGCTCAGCTCGGAACAGTCGCTCTCGGCCTCGGGCACGAACATTGCCTCAGTCTTTTCATTGAGCTCGTCAACTTCCTCAACCTCGGGTCAAGCACTGGTGGGTCTCTCGAGTTCGAGCGTCGCGCTCGGTAGTGGATCCAACGTGCTCGTGGAGAAGAAGCAGTACGTCTATGCGGCCGAAGCGCTGGCGCTCTACGTCAAGTGTATGCGGATGATCCAGCATGCGCTGCTGTATCTGCGCCAAGATCCTGCCCTCACCAGTGGACGATTGTCGGTCGAAAAACAGTCGCCTGCGTTGTGGAGTGATGCGAGCCGCAAGGTGTCGATGGCATTTCTCGTTGAGCAATTGAATGCGTTTTTGGATCGTGCCGACCAGTGCAAGCGGCGCATGACGACGTTTGGTGCGACCAGTCAAGGCGGCGACGCACTGCGGTCGCTGGTCGTTTCGCAAGACGAGCTGCTGTACACGCACGCGATCCGCTTGGGCAAGGAAGGCGCCGTCAAGGAAGTGCTCGGCCAGTCGCGCACGGCCTATGAACTCTACCTCCAAGCCATGCTCTTACTCGAGAGTCTTTTGATGGAGGCACCCCAGGGAATGACCAAGACGTCGCCCGCTGCATTGACGGTGGACGACCAGAAGCGCGTTGCATCGTTTGTCAAGGCTTTGGACGAGCGACTGCGGAGCGTCAAGATGTCGATGGAGCAGCTCGCGCAGTCGCCCCCGTTGCTGCCGCGACCCATGGTGACCCACTCGGCCTTTGGTGCCGGCGTGACCACGTCGCCCATATAGACGTGAGATCCCGACTGGTAGCGCGTTGCTCTCGCCCCAGGTCCTCCCACGCACTCTTTTTATTTACTGCATGTCTGCATCTGCATGATGATGGATACGACACTCGGAAAAACGTAAAATATAAGTTATCTAATGAATAAGCCAAACGCCAATTAAAATGAAATCGCGTCTCTATTCTGTTACGTAGTATTTCTTTCGGCAGCTAGTGTTAGTCGTCGTGAGGCTTCTTGTCGGTCGGCGCTTCGCTCTCGCCGTTGACACCGTCGTCGTCGTCGAATTTGCGGCCCTTGTCGACGGGATAAATCCACCGCTGGTAGACATAGATGAGGAAAATAATGTCGTCGCGAAAGCAGCTGAGACGGTGCATGGTCGGCATGTGGATAATGAACGCAAAGAGGTCATCGATGAAAGTATTGAGCGCGCGGTAGATGAGGTACCGCCACTGCAAATGGGCGACGCTCTTGAGCTGATAGTTGATCACAAGCTGCGGCGTCATGAGCACAAACCCAAAGGCGTAGACCGCCCCGGTGAACGACCCGAGGAGCCAGCTGTACCAGCTCACGTGCTTCTTGTGGACGAGCGAGTAGGCGGCAAAGCCGACAATGAGAGGCACAAGGGCAAACAACAAATGGTTCGTCGCCATGGCGTCGGCCCGATGCGTCGACGACATGATCGAGGACGATTTGGCATCATCGTCCAGCGTCTTGGCGCGTGCGGTCGCTCGGTAGACCTTGACAATTTTCCACACAAGCAAAACCAAGCTGATGATCGACGGCCCCAAAATCAACAGCGTCGTTTTTTCTTCGAGCAAGTACAGACAAATCTACCACAGCATTAACAAAATTAGAAAAACCGGCCAATAATTTGTGAGCCACGGGTGACGACGTACAATCAGCTGCGAGACGAGCGAGATAATCATGGCGCGGAGAGACACGCCCACCATTTCACGCTCGCTTGTTCGCTGACGCCAGTCGCTAATGTCGTTTTTGAACGCGAGCCAGTCAAAGAGAATGTGGAGCAGCGACACAGTCATGGTCACCGCAAGCAGATACGGATTCGTATCGGCAATCATGCCGCGCATCGAGTCGAGGTCATTGGACGTAAACCCCATGGCTTCCTGGGTCTTGAACGCCATTTCCATCGTGAGCAGAATCTGCCACCGCGCATACGACATGGGCTCGTACGAGATCTTGAGCGGGAGCTCTCGGACCGTCCGATTGAGCGGTACCAACTTGTCCATGGTCAGGCCCATGTCGTCCAAGTACATGGACGGCACGTACTTGTACGTCTGGTCGTGGGTCAAGTGGTACCGTAGATTCGGAAACACTAGGGGCGGAATTTCTTGATGCGGGTACTTGGTAAAGTCGGTCACGAGCCGCACGGCCATGTGCGGTTTCCAGAACGAGATCACATCGGCGGTTTTCGCCGGGTCGGCTTCCTCACCGCCCGGATCAGTGGCGTCGACTTCGTTGTACAGGGCCGACGAATCGTCCGGCGGATAAAACTGGGGGAAATACGGCGCCAACAAATATGTGGCGTTCTTGGCGTTGGGGCGTGGGGCGTAGCGGATCAACGGGTTGGATTGGTGGACAGTTGCGAGCGGAGCATAGGTCGCATGGCTGGGGTTGGGCGAGAACCCGCGGCGCGTCACGTGGACATGGAGATAGACCGTGCCGTTGGTACGGAGCGACCGCCAGAGCGCGTCAGCCGCCGCGTCGCCGTCGCCGTGCTCGTGCTTTTGCAGCCGCTGGAGCGCCGGCCGTGAGACATTGAGGTCCGTGAAGCGTGCATTGTCTTGCCAGTCAAAGGTGAGGTCCGAGAACTCGCCCACGCGCAAGACAAACGGATCGACAAAATCGCGCTCGGCATCCCACTCGCGACGGCTCGAGAGATACAATTCCGAGTGCAAGTGCTCGCCTTCCTACAATACTCGAAAAGGTGCAGGTAAGTGGCTGTAAAGGCTATAGTGAAGGGAAGAGGAAACTAAAACGCAGCATACGGGCCAGAGCGGATCGAGAGTCGGACCGTCCATGTCGACAAACGATGGGTACATGATACCATAGAGCTATACGTAGAGAGATGGAGTGAGAAGAGAGAGAGAGAGTAGAGGGAAAAGAGAAAATGGCCATCATACCTGCTGCGTAGTAAACGCAAAGTAGACGGTCTACAGCAACGAGAACACCATGAGCGTACAGCGCAGAGACAGGTGTTTTCCGCGACAGCCATTCGCACGTACGAAGAGCGCGATGGAGACCGTAGTCACGTTGATCCACCCGCCGAGGAACCCCATGGTGATCTTCCCACGATGCTGCGTGTCGATGGATGGGCCGTTGCGTGGGCGTTGCCGACGTGGCAACGGTTTCACACTGACTCAGATCTGAAACGCTGTTTCTCTGAGCCGTATTTTCAGATTTTGGGCTGTCTATTATAGCCAATGAAATGTGATAAGATAGTTTCTACCAATGAGATGACGAGCTTACTGCGCGCCAGTCATAACGACGCGGAAACGACACGCTCATGATCTGCATATTCGCTACCGGACAGAAGTCACCAACAAAGATGGCGGGAAGCGTAGTGCTCGGGCGGCGTCTGCTTGCAGCGCCTCAACTGAAGCAGCCGTCTAACGAAAATGTCGACAAAGCCGACGCGCTGCTGCGCCGCATCCAGCTCGACGATCGGTTCTTTTGCGACACCATGGAACTAATCCCCGCGCAGTTTTACTTCCCCACCGACGCCGAAGAAAACTGGCGCAAGTCCGCGCCCACGGCCAACAAGAAATACCACCGCGTATGGTTCTATTATCTTCGTGTATGAGGGAAAGCGTGGTGTTCATAGTGGCGTTCTTGTGTAGGATATTCTGGCTCAGAAGCAGCAGACTTCCACGAAGAAAGGTAGCAACAAACGTGCCAAATTCAATCCGTCCGAGCAGAAAACCAACGAAGCGCGTCAACTCGAAGCCGCCGAAGAAGAAAAGAAAGAAAAGCAGCCACAGTCGACGCTCAAGCCCAACAAGAACCCGTCGAGCGTGAGCATGGACGGGCTTAAGGAACGGCTCGCGGCCAAGCTCGCGGCGATGCGCGAGCAGCGCAAGGCCGATGAAGGCAGCGGCAAAAAGCGCAAAGCAAATGCCAACGCCAATGCCAAAAACGCCGAGCCCGCGAGCAAGAAGCGCAAGGGCGGTGCAGCGTTTAACAACCAAGCGGCAGGTAAGAACACCAAGGGATCACCTGCCGCGAACGGCACCCCGTCCGATGCGACCACGGCGGCAGAGACCATTGGCAGTAAGGACGTCGAGGTCTCGGCGTCGTCAATCTCGTACGGCAGTTTATTGCTGGCCGATGAGAATAAGCAGGAAAAGAAAAAAACACGCAATGGCATGGCCGTTCGGGGAATCAAGAACCTGCTGCAAAAAGCCGAACGCAACCAGCAACGCATGGAAGAACTTAAGAAAACCGACGAAGGCAAGGCGCTGGTCGAAGCCAAGCAGTGGAACAAGGCACTGAAACAGGCTGCCGGCGAAATCGTCATGGACGACCCTAAGCTGCTGCGTAAGAAACTCAAGAAAAAGGAAAAAGCCAAGACTAAGAGCACCAAGGAGTGGTATGTACTGTTAGAACTCGGGGATCGTTTGTGGAATGTTGGGAATGGAGAGCTCACTTTTTGTGCTTTCGGGGATTAGGAAAAAACGCACTGCGACCGTCGAGATCCAAAAGAAGGCCAAGCAAAAGAAACGATTAGAAAACTTGCAAAACAAGGGCAAGACAGAGACCAAGGACAAGAAGGACAAACCCACGGTGCCAGTATGTGAACGCACTGGTGATGGTGACCCACACAACGTCTAACTGTTTTCTCTTTTTCTATCAGCGCGCCGGTTTTGAAGGCAAGAAGGGCGAGAAATTCCTGAATGCAGACAAGGGCAAGAAAAAATAGACGCCATGCCTTGTATAGTCCCTTGCGTTTTCTCATGTGAATATATAATGAAAAAGACGAATCGAACGGTATTGATACAAGCCGCATGTTGGTCGATACGTAGGGAATTGTTCGCATGTGGGGTTCTTACAATATCACACAGCCACCGCCGCCCTGGCCGCTCGCCTGCCATGGGTTGGGGCCATCATTTTCGCCCAGGAATGGGTCGGGTGTTGATTGGCAGTACTCGGCAACTCTACAGCAGAAAAATACTCGGGTTAGACGCAACATCCGGAAGTGGTACCACCACGATACAGCTCTAGCTTACTTCTTGGCGGCCTCGCTTGTCGTGCACGAGCCCTCGAGCGTCTTAAGGTCGAGCTCGAGGCGCTCGATCTCTTCGTGCAACTTCTTTACTTGGGCGTCGGCCATCTCTTTGCTTGCTGCTGGGGCGAACGAACCGCGACTGCTGGAGCTGCGAAGGCGTTCGGTGTAGGGCGTCTAAAGTCGACCGCCGTTCTATGGAAATCCGTAGAACAGCCGTGCTTGGGGTGTTTCGAAAAAATAGAATCTGAATTTTACGGTTTTTTGGCGGGACAATCGGGATAAAATACAGATTTTTGATGGCAGTGACCCTTGAGGATCCCAAATAGCCAACGCGTAACGGATAGGTCCGTCCGATTGTTCTAGTTTAACATCGATTTATTTGGTTTTTGGCAGGCTATTTTCATCCTAATCACGATTTCTCCCATTGAGTTTGTTCTATTGAGTTTTCAGAGCCAGACTCGAACAGCGTGCGAGACGCTGGGCCATGGGACTACAGCCCTCATTCAATATTAGCTGCCAAATAAGGACCGACTGTTATTCTTCAAGGACGCGAAAGTCGTCTGCAACATCCTCGCGGAGAGCGCGTAGTTCGTCCGGCGACAACATCAGATCATTGAGATATTCAGTCAGCTCGTCTTCGTCCAACAGAAGTTGCTCCATCCGATCCTCTGAGTCCAAACCCGTGGCCCTGGTAGAGGTCGAGACCATCGCAGTAGACGACGACAAGCTGGTATAGATCCAGCTGCGGAGTTCGTTCTTATCTTTGCCTTGACTGCATGGACGCGGCGGTTATCCAACCACCGCTTTTGATTGCAGTTTGCCTTCTCGCGGTGGTCCACACACAAGCGATGGAGCTGGCCATTGCGTTTCGTCACACGCCGGTTGGGACACTGCTTGTTGGTGTACTGACATCGCAAGCGGAGAGTGACCGACGTGAGGTCGGAAGTGATGTTCATGTTCATGTCGGCTGAATCTAGGGCTGATCGATCGTCTTGGAGTGGAGCGGGGACTGTTATCGTGTCGGTGGTGGGATCGTCGAATGAGCCTGCGCTTTATATATAAGGACTGGCCAGTTGATCCATGGCCCCTCAACGCAAGTCGCATCAACAGGGATCAGATTTGTGGCTGCTTTGTAATGCCTCCGCTGTCCAGAGGGACGGGCAGTGAAGGCAGCCTTATCGCTGCCAGGTACCGACTCTAAAAACATAGCACGATGCTATGTAATCGATAAGTAACTATACCAACACCGGACGATCTAGATATTCCGTTTCAACGTCGCGCACGTGTGCCGCGTGTCCATCGTATCGTGCTCGTGTGCCACGAAGCAAACGACCATCACTTGGAAGCCGCCTCAATGTTTTCCGACAACTACTTTCAGTCGGCAATATATCACTGACAATCTACATGTATCAAAACGTCTTGGGCGATAAAGACGGCATGAGAAACGAGTTGCCGTGTTGGAGCCTAAGAGTGTTGGTCAAAGTAGTTAGCACCCATTCAAAAAATGGATACATGGATGATTTACAGACAATGTGTAGCTGTTAGCTTCCAGTACGAGAGCAATTTTCGCAGACACGGGGTTGGATGTCACACGTAGGGGCCATATTGTTGTGTCGATCTGCCCACCTACCATTGGTAGCATTGCGAATACCGTAAAAATTGCGTGGCTCGTGTGGGGGACACTGCAAGACTGTACCAACCTCATGGGTGTCCCTATCTATAGAATAAACTACCACCAGCACCTCACAGGCAGTGTAGCATCCCTACGAATCGCCAAGACAATTTGGTTTGAGTTCCTAGCCACTGCCGCCAACTATCCGATCCTCCCAAATCATAGCCTCGCTTTTACAGCGTGGACTGCGTGCTTCTTCTCATAAAAAAAGATTGTTCAATAAGACACGCGGGGTCTGCCGGCGAGCGTTACTCGAGGTTCCAATACGAGGATCACTATTCCTCCAATGAGAGGAAGCCGCTTTGAAACAGTTCCCCGGAAGGATGAGAATCGGTTCCAACGTCTCCCGGTCACCGTGTCGTCGTACAGCGTGTCCTCGTCCACAAGCCATTTGTCAGTCGTGTCAGAGACTTCTCTGGTCTGCCTGCCTTCACTCTGTAGTCTCCAATGGGCGCGTAATAGACACCTTCGCTTTGGTTTGGTAAACCTCTCTATGTAGGAAACCCATGATGCCTCCTTTGGTTGATTTGACTTGTAATCTGTATAACGTGGGAATGTTGGCCATCTCCAACGTCAGCAGATAGAATTCGAGCCAATCCGCGGTAATGATATTCAGGTCCAAAGGACAGAAAGTCATAACCTCTATAGACGGATGAGTAGACATAAAGTATGTCCGCTCGTTTAATCCACTCAGGCAACACCGGAGTTAATACCTCCAACAAACTAAATCCGTAGGTGGCCGACACAAATCACGTCTCGAATTTGGGCGATGAGATCTCACCGAGTCATGTGCGATCCTCTCCAAGCTCTTGGTAGCGCCTCCGAGTCTCGGACCTCACTACTCGGTTTCGGTCTACCCACTAGACACGAAATTTCTCAAGACTTGTCGTCCCAAAGATGTTGTTGACGTCGGAGATGATCGCCATTGGCCGCTTCACTACCCCAGCAAATTCTGTCCCAACGCTCGCACGCAAGCGCAACAATGATCTCCACGCTATTGCGAAGCGCACCGTGCAAAAGCCAACGACAACCAGAAGCGATGGAGCGCGACGCGGCAGCGCCAGTGGGACGCGATGGTCCAAGATCAGCACCACGCCGCCATCGGCACCGCCACCGATGCTCGGGTCTCGGCTGGTGTTCACACGCACTATCACCAGACACGCGAAGAGCCATTAAAAGTCGACAAGATTGTGGTACGATCAGTCTATTCACCCAAGGCACCGACCGCGCCGATTCCGCAGACCGTCTACCAAACTCCCAGCCAAACGGATCGACTTTTCACGCGCATGCTCTTTCAGAAGAGCCTAAGCAGAAGATATATGGACGAGTACATCGACAGCGTGGGAGCTGCCACCACAGTGACCCAAGCACGACCTTGAACCACATCCAAGCCTGTGTCCAATGTAGTGCGTAGGGTAAGGGAATAATAAAGAACCGCTTGTTTGCTCTCAATATCTCGTTCGAGTCGACTCTGGGGCACTCCTCTGATCGTAGATGGCCAAAAAGAATTGCGAATCCAATATGCAATTTCCGACAGCTATTTCTCAACTCAGAAATGACTTTTCCAACAAATGTTTCGGATTGGATCCTAAGTGCTGCAATACTCACTGCGTGTTCGTACCGAGCCACGCAAGCCACGGCGCAAACGCATTGTTAAGCGGGAAAGTTGGCGACTGGAACACCAGTTTCCACGGCGTGTCGATCGAGTCCACGACCGACGCCGTCACTGGATCCATGGCCGACAAATGTGGTGGTGGCACCACGTACAAACGCGAAAACTCGAAGTTGTACTGGTTCACGCCATCACCCATCTCCCGGTACTCGGACGTCCCGCCGCCACCGGGCGATTGCGCGAAGACACTGTCAAATACAAAGTTGTCAAAGCTCACGCGTCGATCCGCCGTCGGGTCGGTGTCGTCCGGATGCTCAAAGTTCTCACCCGCAATTGAGAGCGACACTGTACCGTTTGGTGGCCGCAAAAACGACAGCTTTGCGCTGCGAAGAGCAAGTCGCGCCATGGATGGCGCGAGCGACAGCTCCACACAGCCTGCGATCTCGCCGACCAGGTTCATTATGGCCGTGATCACGTCGTGCGTAGCTGCTGGGAAGACCTGTGATACCAGCAGCGACGTCAGATCGAGTTCAAAGCTCTTGGAGTCAGGATTATAAGTGGGCGACCCCGTCCGTAGGTAATTTTGCAGCAGCTGGAGTGCCAACGGCAGCGCCAATTGGCAGTCGTAGGACGCATAGCACGCGCTGCGCATGGCAATGGCCGCCGGGCATTTTGAAGCACTAGGATCAATGGAACCTTCGCTTGGCGGTGGGAAAAGTGGAGGTTGCAACGGTGGCGAGATGAGCAAGTTGATCAGCAGGTCCCATTGGGGTAACTGGTTGTTGGACTGGATGGTGATGGTCCACGGCGAGAGCATCGCATGCGGACTCTCCTCCCGCGTGACGTGGCCAGGTGCGACAATTACCAGCTGTGGTAAGCGCCCAAAGTACGAAGCATCAAACGTGACGTTGTAGCCGTACAAATGGGCCGTGTCGAAGCGGACTGTCGATGCCACCGAGACAGAGACATCCGTGCCAGCGAACACGCCCTCAATAAAGGTCGTAAACAGCTCTGTCGAACTGGTGACGGTCTCTGTGTAGTCGAAATGCTGACCGTTAAAGTACACGCGCAGTTGGGTATTTTCGTACAGCATCATGTCGATCCATCCACTCGTGGTCTTGACCACAGACGGCACGTGCGCTGTGGCGGGCGGTTCCAGTGCGCTGTCCATGGTCGCCACATCACACTGCATAGCCGAAAAGCAAGTGATAATGTCCGTGAACAGCGTCCACGACCTCGGCGTCTGAAACGAGGTCGCGAGCAGCGGCGGGACACTCATGATACTCGCGTACAGCACAGTTCCGACGTCGACGCTCTGGAAGACTTGGCCGTTCCTAGGATTGTACGTCGTGGACAACTGTAGCGGATTACCTATCTGCTGTTTCAGAATGGGTAGCACAGCGTCTTGTACGCTGCTCCAGCACTCGGGGTCCCCGAAGCACGCGTGGAGCTTGGGGAGACATTGCACACACGTCCCGTTCGACTTGAGTGTCGCGATGCCAAACCACGCCAGTAAAAAGTTCCAGTTGAGAGATTCAATCCAGCTTCCCGATCGGTTGGGCACGTCCCAATTACCATGAGAGAGCTGGGGGTTATTCCAACTGGCAGACGGTTCAAACCAGAGCTTGTACGCAATGGTCTGGTCCATTGCTCCCGTACTGTTTCTATTGGCCGAGATCGCCATGCCGCTGAGGGCCCCCACCGGACCCGTGAATGTAAACGTAGTGACGTCGTCTTTGACATTTTGCTTAAACCTGATCCGCCAGCCGGTCCAGTATCGAATCTCCAAAAGTTTGTAGAGAACATCATCGGACTGGTCGTCGATGTCAAAGGCGCGCTGTTCCGTGCCATTGCTGAACGTCACGGTACAACGCGCGCCTTTCGCGATCGACACGCGGCGCGTCGTGTCCATGCGGACGATCGTCGGGATCACGGGCTCGGTTGCGGTTCGTCCTGAATTCAAACCGACCGGACAGCCTTTGGTCGCGAGGCACGCTACAAAGTCGAGCACCCGTAGGCGGTAGGCCTCCTCCAACGGCGGCGGTATCGTCGTCGCCGCAGCGGCGTCGCCGTTGAGAATGTCTGAATTCCACACGGCTCGGCGGATTAAGTCGACATCGAGCGACGCAGCCGATGGCAGTACAGTCGGGAGCCACGTTGCGATTGCCTTGGCACAGTTGGCGTCCATGAGGCACGACTGCAACAAAGGGGCACACTCCCAGCACACCGAAGCGGCCGGCGTGGACAGCTTTGGCGTCATGGGTTTTGTGGTACTGTTCAAAGCGCTGGTGCCATTCAGGGGCGAGCTCGGGAAGCTGGACGACGGTACGAACCGAAAGACATCTAGCCACTGTTCGAGCCGTGGCCACTGCAGTGCCTGCCACGCGCTGACATTGGTTTCGTCGATCAACTCGGCACGTGTGGCCTGGATCAACACGTTCACGGGTGTGTACGTGACCGACGACAGTGTGTGCTGGGTGACAATGCCAAGGCCGTCGCGACCGCCGAACCGCAGCTGCACCGAGAAGCGCAAGGCGCCTGACAGCAGTGGGGTCTCGTCAAACTGCACGACGAGGTCGCCCATCTCCCGTGAGTCGTTGTTCAGCACGTCGTGCTGTAGAAAATGCTGCAGCGCGGATGCGTTTGCGGCGGTGAGCGTATAGTTGAAGACGTGGCCGCCCATAAAAACCGTGAGGGTCTCGCCAATGTCGGCGACCACATCGATGCGCGGATGGTCGACACGGAACCGTGTGGGTGCTGCTTGGCGCACGACATCCATGCTCTTGTAATACACCAGTCGATCGTCGTCGTCAAGGTTGCACGCGAACTCGGCCCAGCACGAGATCAGCGAGATGAATTTCGCATACCCACGCGCTGGGAAAAAGAGCCGTGCCTGCGCTAGCACGTCAGTGACATTGGCTTGGTACATGACTCTTCTATCGTTGAATAGAGGGAGGGCTTCAATTATCGGGGCCAAGCGATCGCGCGTGAGTGCGTTAATGAGAAACGTGTCGACGCCAAACGCACAGTCGAGATCAAATAGACAAGCGACGTACGCGGCCCGACACTGGTCGCACTGCCCGTCGAACGGTGACATGCGACTTTTGACGTCGGCAATCCACGCGGGCTCGTCGTGCCATTCGAGGTTGACGTAGTCGGGTGGCGGCATGTACTCAAACTTGGTAAGGTCCAGCGGCGCGACTCGAAACTGCAGCGTACTTTCGATCGAGTGGGAAACCACTTGAGCGTCGTCGCACACGACCGCGAGGACGCGAGGCACGACCGAAATGTTGTGCGAGATGAGCTCGACCGTGTAGACCTCGGCTGGAACAACATGCAGCTGCGGTGCTTGGAGCGTCGGTGACAGAGGCGGCGCTGCGCCAGAGGATCCCCCCATACTGCCGCCGTCGCCGTCGCTGTCACCGTCGCTGCCACTGTCACTGTCACTGCCTGGGCTTGCTGCCGACAGGCTGCTCGCTTGCGTTGCGTGGTTGGAGAGTTCCATCAACCGCGTATTCATAGCTATGATCGCGGCGATCTCGCGGCTGTTGTCGTACTTCCGGACTTCAACATCGAGCGCCAGCGTGGCGGCATCGGGAAACGCTTGCGTGACCGTCATAGCGATCGCGCTGGCTGATAACGTGCTCGGCATCACTGGCGTCGTGACGTTCTCGCCTCTGCCGTCGAGCTTGAGCTGCAGGGAGAAACTATAGCTTGGCTGACTAAACTCGAGCACGGTCCGCGCGGGTTCGTGGTGCAGCACAATGACCTGCGCGTCGGTCTTGAGCCCGACACCATCGAACGCACACTGCGTCTCCGACCAGCACCGCAGCGCCTCGTCAGTCTGTCGCAAAATCTCCCGTCGGTCGCCGACTGGATACGTTGTATTGGTTGTGTTTGTCAAGGTAGTGCCATTCCAAACACGCATGGATGTAGGCGCTGTGGTGTTGGTGCTATTCGGCCACTCGCCCGTCCAGATCGCTTTGAAGCAATTGTCGGCAATCGGCTCGACATCAAAAGATGTTTGGCTGGTTCGGAACGAGAGCAAATTCTCAAAGTCGAGGTGCTGGTGTTGGAGCTGGTAGTTGAAACAGCTGCGAAAGACGTCGGGAAGGCGCTTCGTCATGGCACAAACCTCGCATTCGCGTGAGGGTTTCGCGGGGAACCACGGCAACCAGCCGCCATACATGCGGCGTGACAGCGTGAACGTGAGCTGAATTTCGTTACCGCCGTTCACACCGGCGCCGTCGTACAACAGCGTCGAGGTCAGGTCAATGTCAACCAACTGCGAGCCGTTGTGCCTCACGACAATCGGCAGCATGGCGCTTGCACCAGCGAACGGACTTGCTGCATTCGCGGTCACACGGAGGATCACTTGGTCGGTAGGGTCGGCCGAGTAGAATGGACCGTCGCTGAGTGGATCCGTGCCGTTGTACCCCGGCAACAGTGTGTAAAGCTGCTTGAAACTGAGCGTGACGTCGATCTCGTCGAGCCGACCGGTGGTCGTGGTCGGGTACAGCGTCCAGGTCGTGCGGCGCGTCTCGTTCCAGTTGAACATGTCATCGCTCCAGTTGCCGGGCATGCGCTGCCGCGTCTCGTTCGACATGCGACCGAGCACAAGCGGCAGGGGGCCGCCGCCATCCCACTTCCCTGTGAGCAAACCCATTTGGCCCGAGGCCGACTCGTACCGGTCCAAGACAAACGCATCGAACGGCGTCATCGCACCGTAGTCTGACTCAAAGACCAAGTGCACGCAGTACGCGTGCGGACACGCGCCTGGCTGAATACCCGTGGAGGCATTACTCACCATCAGATCAAACCCACGCGACTTATCAAAGTAATACTTGCGGCGCGTAAGCGCAGCGAGGGCACCGTCGAGTTCAGGGAACGTGACTTCGACAGGGGCATCGTCGTCATACTCGGGCCACTCGGGTGTGGCGTCTCCAGTTGCATTCGAAGTCGACCCCTGTGAGGCGTTCCACGTCCAATCAATGCCCCACGCACCCGTGCTGGTGGTCCGCGTCGGGGACCACGCGCCGGTTTCGATGCTGCCGTCGCTGGAACTGTCGTCAGCGCTGCCCGAACCAAAATTCATCCGATTGGGACTGCCTGTCGAGCCAGAGCCTGAGCTGAATGGTGGCGGTGGCGGCGGCGGCATATCCGGGGGTGGTGGCGGCGGCATATCCAGTGGTGGTGTCACATCCGGCATGTCCGTATTCGATGGCGGCGCAAGTGGCGGTGGTGGTGCATCCAGTGATGGTGCCGTATCCGTTGGCGCGGGAGGCATGCCCGAATCCAGCGGCGGCAAATTCATGGGCGGCAAATCCTGCTGCGCCGAGACCGCCACGGCGAGGGCCACGGCCAGCAACGCCGCGACGCTGCCAAACTGCATGGTCTCTCGCGCGAGCTGGTTGAACGGAAGAAGGCGACTTGGATTGTGAGCACTGGATCCACTGACCCAGGCTTCGTCAAGGTATTACATCCATGGAAACGGAATCCTGCCAAGAGTCGCCACTTTGCGGTCAGCATGGCGGGCTGCACGATCCTTTTCATGGGGTACCGATCTCTTTCAATATGGAAGAAATCCATGACTAATCACGTAATAACATTATAGAGGTCATTTAAAGAAATAAAGAATGAGATTGCATAAAATAATGATACAAGGACATGTATTATAAGAGGTTTGCGGAAAGATCTTTCGACAAAGTGTCGTCATGCAGAGTGACGGAGACAGAATGATGGTCTTTCGGCAACTCATTGGCGGCTCATCTGCAAAAGCGACGCGACGCAAGGACCCGACGATCCCAGGCCGTCTTATTTACGCGGGACCGAGCCATCAGTCCCTGTCCCTGACTTGGAATAACACGGATAGCTACGAGTTCAAGTCGCACGGGGACCTCGTGTCCCACTGGCTCATCGCCCAGCCCAGCGACCGTCTCCGTGTGTCTCCCTCTTTGAATCGTGCGCACTGTCCAGCACCAGCAAACCACTGGCGACACAGCCCGTGCTGAAAAAAGAGGAGGCTACAGTATCATACTACCGTGGTGGCCCGGATGCACCGGTCGCCCTGGACCACCCCGACACAAGCTGGGTCAATGTTTTTTTCGCGTTGACTGACGGACCCATAAACAAGGTACGCACGCTGAAGCAACCTTTCTCCGGACGGTCAATGTCAATTCAGGATCTCTTTCGCCGCACCAAGCCATCGCCGTCGCCGTCGCTGTCGCCACTACTGGCAAGCCCCGCGTCTTGCGCCGACATCTCTACTCCATTTCACCAAAGCCTAGATCATACTGGCGACGGTCTCTGGCTCGAGAAGAAACACACACTTGAGCGCTGTGAAACGACGACACATGCGACCACCACCAAGAGCGGCTGGGGCATCGTGCCCGTGCTGACCGAACTTGAGCGACGTAGCAGCACGCACTCACTGTGCCGCCGGCGATCGCCCGGCACCCAGCAACTTCACTGTCTTAATTGTCGCCGTCTCTACTTTCCTAGCGACAGCCGATGCCCACCACAGCCGTCGGGTAGTAGTGTTAGTGCTAGTGCTAGTACGAGCCCAAGTGAGAGCGTGCCGCCAACCGAGCAGTTTTGTTCGCTCGATTGCAAAGCAGCTACGCGTGCACTGCCGCGATGCAAAATCTGGTCGATCATCACCTCCACGCCGCCTCGACCACCAGTAGCGATGAGGACGCCGTGATCACGGTAGATGACGACTCGGACCTTTCGCTGTCATGTGGTTCGAGCGTTCCTTTGCGTTCTTCCGCTTTCTATGGCTGGGGCGTCGCATGTCGTGTCGCGACGATGCACTGCAAAGGTTCCATTTAAACGTACCAGAATCGTTACCAAGTACCAAAACCCAAGAAAATCCAGTCATCTTTCCAGAAAAGTACCAGTACTCTTTCTAGAATATGCCTTTCACTCCAAAAAAGTACCAAAAAACCAACAGGAGTGGCACTGGGTAGTGACCATCAAACCGAGTTACTCGGCTACCAAATCGAGCTCCGCTCGATTTTGGCATACCTTCTCGCTTGTCTCCGCAGGCCGAAGGCCGAGGATTAGGATTGAAACCCTTTCTCCCTCACTGTAGGGTGAGAAGGTTTAGAGCCCAGGCACTAATTGCTGTCAGTCCTCGCATGTCCTGAAGTATTTCAGCAGCAGACAAAGTTGCATTCGTGAGTCTCCACAGTGAAACACCCAACAAGACTGTCTCATAGCGCCTCAAATCCCCAAAGTAACACGTTATCTATCAAAATACCTCAAATCACTCCAAAAGTATCACAATTTTTTTCAAAAGACTCCATAGACACACCAAATATTTTCGTAGGTTCTGGTACTTTTGGTATCGATTTTGGTACGGTAAAATAGATCTCTTCCTTTTGTCGCTGCCGCACGTCATAATGTGTCCACTCGCGTTAGGGATCTGTCGCCTGAGTATCGCGTCCAGCGTGAGTATACAACACGATGCACGGTTCGTAAAGCGCCAATACTATTTTACGCTGATTGCGTCGCGCGTAGACTTCGTTGATGTTCTGAGCTTCGTCCCATGCCGGTCATCGAGCACGGCCTCTCCTTGGACGGTTTGTCGAACGCTACCGTCTTCGACCAGGTTACGTGTCGCACTCCCGGTGCGATCTTCAGTGTCAAACTCGCGGTAGACTAGATTGGCCGCTGCCGAGGCCAGGGCGGGTGGACGTCATGCCCAGTGTCTTTGTTTGTAGCTGCACTTGGTCCCAGGTCTGCATTCGTTCGAACAGCGTTCGCTTGCGACAGCGTCGCGTAAAGCCAGCCGGCTTATGAGGGAACTCAATCAGTCTTGATTTCTACTGCTGACGTCCATGAGCTCCATGGCGCCGTCAATCTGGACCCCACCAAACTCCTCCACTGCCGACGCAACCGCGTCTACACCCACGCAGCATCGCCCCGGCTTCCTCTCTCCTGCCGCCATGTACCACAGCGTCAGCGGCCACCTCGTATCGTTGGTCACGAGCCGTCCCCTCCCTTCACAACGACGACTACCTCAATCCACCTTCCACAAAAAGCGCGTGCGTGGGTTCTCGGACGCGAGCCTCACGATCAAAGGCAGCAGCTGCTCATCGTTTCACAACGACGACGACCACCGCGGAGCTGCGTGTCCTAGCCCCCTCGTGCTGCCGCTGCTGCGGGCAGATCCCTTTGACGAAGATGCCAACGGTATTCGAGGCATGCGGGCTGAGCAGGCGGTGTGTCGCAACTGCCGGGGCCTCTACTTTGTCGGGATGGTGGTGGGCGGTCCGTTCTGCTCCCTGGACTGCCGTACGTGCTTTCAATTTGCCGACCGGCTGCAACGCGAGCTGCACCAGACGCTCGCGACGTCCTCGCCGCCGACCACACTCAGCGTCGGCGATAGCGAAGGCGACGAAATCGGCAACGAAGAACACTCCGGCTCGATGCTCTCGTTTGAGGATCCCATGTGGGTGGCAATGTGAGAAAGCCGTGACGAGGCGTGGGGGCTGCACGAAAGATAGGACCCCAAAGTAGTTTAGGATTGGTGTAAATACGTATTTCTTGAATAAAATTCTGTTTTATGAAACTAGCTGGAAGTGGTCCACGCTAGTTTTTTCGGCGTCCTTTCATGATCGGGTGGAAGCTTGTGACCACAACAAAATCCGATTGGAGACATTGGAGACGATGGTCAGCAAAGCGAATGGTATTCGTGCGGCAGCGGATGGCGACGTCACGACGCTCGAATTGTTTTTACGTCAGTTTCCTCAGGACCAGCGTATCAAAACCACCGACGAGTCACCGGAACTCGGTGCTACGAGAATACCCTCAATTCAGTGGCGCGAGCTTTTGAAAACACTGTTTCGAGAAGCGATAGAGAACGGACAGCTTGCGAGCGTGCAATTTCTGCTCGGCACAACGGTATGGCAACAAGCATTCGGTGTTGCCGATGATCGGCAGCGATTGCTGTCGCAGCTGCTTGCGTGGGCCATGCGCGAAGACTATAGTGAGATCGTCGCGTGTCTTCTCACTCATAGCGCTGACCCGAACGCCTCGATCCCTGCCGACGACGAGAACGAAGACACTGAGGACGACCTCCCGCCGTTGCACCTCGCGGCTCGGCTCGGCTCGGTCGACATGGCCGAGCTGCTATTGCTGAAAGGAGCGTCAGTGAATGCCCGCCACGAGGTTGACGGCTCGACGGCACTGCACGAAGCGGCCCGTCAGAACGAGCACGAGATGATCCTGCTGCTTCTCCAGCACGGCGGCGATCTCAATGCGATCGATACGACGAACAGCGAAAGTCCTCTCCATGTCGCGGCGAAAAAAGGCAACCACGCCGCCGCCTCGATGCTGCTGCAGTGCCGCGCCAATGCCACGCTGGTGAATCGCCGCGGCAGCAGCGCCATGCACCTTGCGCTCGTCGAAGCCCACGAAAACATTGTACACTTGCTAACCGCGAGTAGTGCCGACACAGCGAGCGGTCCCACGAGCCCGACCCACAATAAATGGATAAAGAGTGGATAAATTATAGGCGGCACAGTAAACGATTCCGTTAATTGTGCCGCCGATATTAAAATGTCGGTGGCATTGTGAACCTTTCAATTCAGATGCCTCAACGATTTCATGGGTGATTTTCCGCTGGAGATGGTTATGTAAATACAAGAGAGCGACATCACTGATTTTTACAGAAGACTTGCCGCGCTGAGTGTAACTAGCGTCAACACGAGAGGATCAGCAGTCTGCCGCCACACTTCCACCCACGAAATGGCGCTAACATGATATTTCATGCCATCTGAAACCTAGTTAGTTTCTCGCCGTGAAGGAGGGTGGGTACCGAATGACGAGATTTTGCCCGCGAGACAAAGTCGAACTTGATGAACATCCGATTTTGAACTGAATTGGATAAACCTGATGTGTGATCATTAGGCAGATTACTTTTGTGTAACTGGATTAATGACATAATTAATGTATAATACTGTTCTTTGGCTGTGCACACATGCTGTGTCTGTCGTTCTGAAATATCCCGTTCCAGTGATGTGGTTTGCATTCATTCAGGGTAAGTCCAGTTGTGAAAATGGCTTAGATTCATGAAAATGACCCATTTAAAACCCACTTATCATGAATCCAAGCTGCGTCCAAAAACCATTTTGTAATCACCTACCCCTATGGTATCTCACTGATCCGTCTCGGATCATCCAACACACCGCGAGGCTAATTTACGACTGTGGGTTCAGCATCCAAAGAGGTTTGGGTAAATGAGGTATCCCTGCTTGGGATCTTTGGATCCCACGTGGCCTAGTGATCTGATGGATGGCTAGGAATCTACCAACCCACGCAATTGAACGGTACTGTATTGTCTCAAGCTTGAGACTCTGCTCCTCTGAAGCACCATCACAGGTATACTTTCGTCTGGCAGTTCATCATCCATCATGCCATGAAAAGTCTCGGGAATGTCTATGACAACAGATCTGAAAAAACCCAGGAAACCTCTGTTCTTGAAAACTGTATCAATCACACCTGTCTCTGATCTTTCAAAAAAGCTGATTTTTTGCTTCACTAAAGTGTGCTGGCTATCCAAAATAAAAAATATCTCATCCTGAGACATTTTGTTTCACCCAATCACCATCGTTCTCTGGTCAGCCCCACTCCGAACTTTGATCTCTCTTTCATCTCTTGCACAGCTAATTTCTAGTGGGAACAAAAAGTGTAACCTCTTGCCTCCCACGTCATCATCCATATTTTTCTCTTCGTGTTAGTTCTCCCCTCCCCCTCTTTCTCTTCATTTCTGGATTCGCCTTCTATCTTCAAGCCTCACCACTCAGAGTCCAACGCCAACACGCCAACACCAACACGCCAAGAGCATGCCGTCCCCCAACGCGTCGTCACCGCTGACGTTCCGCCCGAGCATGCGCGACACGCTCCAGGCCTGCACCACCACCTCGTCATCTACTTCCACCTCCACCTCCACCTCCACTGAGACCGACGAACACCAGGTCCGCTGCGCCTACCCCAGCAAGCTCTGCCGCAACGCGCGCGCCGTCAAGCTCAATGGCGACTGCCACAACTTCTGTGAATTTCACCGCCGCAAAGCCAACATGAACCAGCGCCGATGGCAGCAGCGCCGGCGCCGCATGCGCAGCGTGACTACTGGTAGCGACAACTCATCTGCACGAAACCATTCCCATTCCCCCCCCCAGCCCCATACGACGCTCTCGGATGCTGCACCGAGCGACGAAATGGAGTCGGCCCAGGCGGTCATGCTGCTCCAGCGAGGTGGCGGTCGCAGTGGTCGCTACTCGCCCGTGCCGTCGTACTCGTGGCCGCGGTACTCTCACTCCACGACACCCTCGCACGAGTGGATGCCTCTGATGCAGCATCAGCAACACCACCAGCAGCAACACCCAGCGGCGCCGTACCGACCAGCCAGTGTGAATGGGCTCGAGTCGATGTTGCCGCATACGGCAGCCTACACGCCACCATCGCTTGGGCGTGGCAACATGATTCCACCAGTGCGGTCGCTGCCGCTGCCACCGTTGCTGCCGTCGGTGCTTGCGCCGCTCAAGGCGTCGTCGCCGCCGCGCAATGGCACGACCAGTGTCTACATGTGCTAGGCTTGAGCGAATAGAATCCACGTACCGCCATTTTTAACGATTAAATTAGACGAATCCAACACTTTATTTGCTTTCAGTATGATGGTGGTTTTCAAAATGCAAGAAAGTAGTGCACGGATGCGTTCAGATCCATCGTGTAGGTTTCTGCTGGTTTCCCGGAGTAAATAATATAGTAAGCTGAAAATTGTTATCCAGTTGCAGGCGAAGTTGTTCACAGCATCTATTAACTTAGGTGACCTGTGAGAATTGGCAGAGTTGGCTCTTTTCTTTCCGTTGGGTGGTATTTCAGTAATCAGGCACAAAAAACCTCACCACGGTCTGCATCCACCATAATCCACCCCTCATCGGCAGCCACAATCCTGGGTTCTAAAACTTGGTCCATTTTTTAGACGCCCAGCCCAAGCGGACCAATCCTCGAAACCCAGAGTCTTTTACGCTGCTCTCCATGAACTCAATACAGTAACTTGGCTGTGTAGCCACACCTACGACTTGTACTCACGAGTACAGTCTGTAATGCTGAGTTGAAGGTGTGCCCTATCCATCAAGAGTATTTGCTGTTCATATGTGGGTTAAGTTGGCCCATCGCAGTCATCGCAAGCAATCCAGAATCCGATTCTACTATGGGAGTGCTAAGCATTTCGACGACCGACAATACAGCAACGATTCTGGTCTGTATGAAGGTATTCTGACGTGGTCTCGTGTGGTCAGTCGGAGCCCACGCTTTCGTGGTGCCCCTTCTTGGATGCCACAAGTGACTCCAACTCACTTGGGGATAAGCAACCCGTTCATATCATCTGCGCTATGGCTTGGGAGGCCATAGAGATCGATACTACTTCGAGTACTATTAGTATAGTAAAAACCTGTTAAACCTCGTGGAAGAGCTGGATGAGGTCAGACAAAAAGTAGGGTCGTGGCTCATTACGTTCAGTTGATATGACCCCTTTTCGTTCCCATGCAGGACGCAAATCGGAACCATGTTGCCACGTTGTTTGAGGATTGAACACGCGAGAGTAGTTTGGTAACTAAATCGGATGGTTGACACCACAACTTCACTACATACTTCAAGTAGACCATCAGCTCTGGGACCGTTTGGCACACGTCACAGCTATTCTGACTGCGCAGCATCTATAATGTTTTTCCAGCAACACAATTAAACTTCAACGTCATCCATCATTCTTACATTGAGTGATTTCTGTGGGAGTTGGATGCTGCGGTATGCAGTCAGCTGAGTTCTGCTATAGAGAAACGACTGTGTCGAATAGCATTTTGTCTAGCCGCCAATAAAGAGCAGAGAAATCCATCAGTATACGTCTAGCGTCTATTCACTCGTATTCAGCTCTTTGCTCCGTTGGGATGGGAGTTGCTACTATACTCAAAGCACTGTAGCAGGTAACTTTTCACTCTCCTTGTTGAAACGTGAGCTTGAAAACGGTCGCGATGGAATCTAGTTGCAGGGGAAGATCTTCGTCGTCTTCGGATTCGGTATTTGACCGACGGATCGCTTTGAGGTGTGCCCTATTCAAGCTAACGTTGCTGTCCACGGAGACGGATGTGGTTGGTACGTCGATGGATCGATGTTTCTTGTCGTTGCGGATAGTCCATAGGCAGTGGAGTACTATTACCGTCGGGATGCTAGTGTACATAAACCCATGATCGTGATGCCTCCAATGGATAGCGCAAACGGCGACAGTTGTGATCGAGCTCGGTTCAAACACTCTCGTTGTGGCTGGCAATTGCACCCGATTTGATGCCATTTTGACGTGGCCGATAAAACGATGCTCTTCACGAAGACAACTCGCCAATCCACGGTATTTGAGAACGTGGTGGCGACGTGACGTTGCTGGACACGACCAAGCAAATGTGGAAATGGCTACCGTCAGAGAGCGAACGCAAACACCTGAGACGACTGAGGAAGATGGACACGCGAAACGACGTGGTATTTGGTACCGCTTTCTCTAGGGAACATGTGCCAAACGCGCTGGAATGTGTGTACACGCGTCCCAGTCGTTGTCTGGAAAGCCTCAATGACAAAGCTGGCTGGGGCGGATACCGTTTGCTCATGAGTTCACGATTCACTCGAAAACTTGCTCGGTATTATCATCGACACAAACCACTGGCTGCTCTCTTGGGTCGAGATTGTTTTCTGTTAATTTCCATCGGTCGATTGGTCGTCGACAGCGGTTGCTTGGCCAGGTATGGTCTCCCTTCAAATATCTTCTATGGATGAATGGCTGCTCGATTTCTGGTGCTGGGATTCCTCGTTAAGATGCCGTATGGCAAACTCTTCACCATCTCAGTTGACTGGAGAACCACGGCAGAAACTGCACCCACTTCCACGCCATAGTCGCATAACCGTGACTGGGATCTTCACATTGGATCCGCGTGGCTGTCGCGACTGCTCGATCGTCTGTTCTCTGTTTTTCGGCAGCCGAATCTTCACAGAATCTCTTTCCGAGCTGTACCAAGTTGAATGCTGGCGGTTAGATGATCCTCAGCAGAGAGTGGGCAATTCTCGGTGATAGGGTGAAAAATATTGAGCGCTTGAAAATGACGCATTTGGTTGCTGGGAATATTCATCCAAGTCGGATATCTTGCACGAAAATTATAAATGTTGAACACGGTCTGGCAGCTGGAGCGTCGTCGAGATCCATTGACCTTGGAGGTTGGTCGACGTGACCACACTGCTCAATTGGATCTGGTCCGAATGATGTGGACGAGCGTCCGACGTCGGACGAGTAATTGTTTCGGAGGGTGATTTTTTGTCATGAGTTTTTTGCTGTCCGTCTTTTCACACTAGCCAATCGTCGACTTGACACATGTGACGGAAAGATACTGAATCGATAGACGAGACAGCTTGCATGGGGCTCACACGACTTTTTTGGCAGGATGATACGATCTTCAGTAGACAAAATCGCTGGATCTTAGAGCGGACGACCTTGCTGATGCGTGGGTGAATAGGCATCCGTTTCCCACGGCAAACGCTCTGCGAGGCCCACATAAAATACACTCTGGAGAGAAGAACGGCACCCGGAGAATAGCGGCCGTGGCGTCTGCGCTTCAGAATTGTAAGAGTCGATTCGCACTCATCGGGATCGCCGAGTCTGTTCGGAGCGACTTGGTGGGACCGACATCACGACGCACAATGAGTGGATCGCGTCCTCAAGCACGGCGCAATCATCGATGGGTAAGTGTCGATTGATAAATACGAATTTCGATCTCCATGCCCCTGAATCTCAAGCCGTGCAACGGATGATCATCGCCCGTGATTCATGAGAGAACACTGGAACGCCGTTCGCGTTTTTCGATGACGGAATACCGGACTCTACCCCCACAAAAAATGATGAACGGCATTTCGAGGAGATGGGGAACGGCGGCGAAGACACAAAATCCGAGGGAGTTCGAAACTGGCATCACAAACGACGCGATAAAATGGATTCAGACAGCGGCTATCCGTGGGTCGTGACGACTTGTAGCGGATAAATGGACAGGAGGTGTTAAGAAAGACGAATGGTGCGGCCCACGTGACTTTCTTGGACGTACAAATGATAACGATGGGACGTCAACGCGTCGTCAACCAGATCAGAATCGCGACGCTTTCAATCCGACGTGTCGTAACACATTTCTTTTTGCCCGACTGTGCAGAAGTTGCGTGTCGTTGTTCTCACGTCCACATTGTCGAAGGCCGACGTCACACGATCGCCACTTCGAAAGCACATACTTGACATATAATCGGACAGCGCGATCGTCGACCGGTTTCCACGGCTACTGGAGTCTCGCAGGCATTCCATGGGTAGTCTCTTTAAGCGCAACGTCTGGTGGTGGCTGGACGAGAGTTGGTTCGACGCTGACAATCATCGAGCCATTGACAATCACGACACACAGCTGAAAAACCAGTGACTACGGATATGTCGCACGGAAAATAAATGGTGAAACCTCAAGCGGGGGCTTGAGTGGGGTCAAAGCAATGACATCTCATTGTTTGCTTGGTATGTCGGGCACTGTCAAATGGCGGTGTGGGTCATTCGATCCGACGTCGGTTGGTAATCGATTCTGTAGCGTGGTTTTGCTGCCATACGTTTCTCGCTGTCCGTCATTTTCACACTAGCCAATCACCATTTGGTAAATGGTGCGCCAAGAAAATAATGCGAATCTCGAATCGCACGGCTCATGAGCAGCTCACTGGTATTTGCCGAGATATTGCAATCTTCAGTCAACTAGAAATGCTGGACTGGATTGAGTAATTCCGTACGGCTGACCTTCATCGCTGCGGTGATGAACTGTCGGTCCTCCGCGACAAAAAATTCTTCAAAGTAGGTGGATAATCGCTCTCGGAAGATCCAGGAAGCAGGAAATTCTAGCGCTCACGCTGCTGTATCTTCACCATCGAATCCACGGTTCTCTGGACGAGATCGAACAATACACAACAAGTCGTGGTGTTGCGTCAAAGCGCAGTTGGATCGTATTTCCTGGATCAGAAGCCGCACAGATCACTTTCACCACTTGATATTTCGTGTCAGAACACAAGACCACGATCCGCGTTTCATAAAACACCGCAAAACTCACTCAAATGGATGCTTCGACTCAAATGTCATGCCCAGAAGAGCACGAGACGACCGGCATGGTAGAAAACGTAGTGGCTTGTGAAGAACAGCACCACCAAAGACGCGATCGAATCGTTTCAAACGAGACATTCCACTTGCAGTGGAGACAGCTGCCATGAGTCATCCAAAATAGGAATATTTCAGAGCTCATGAACTTCTTGGACGAAAAAGGATCTTTCTGGGACGACGAGGGCCATCCAACAGCTCAATTCGAGTTGGCAGATGCCGACTTTCAATCCGACGTGTCGTGAGGATTTGTGTGAAGCTTCTTTGCCCAGAAAGTGGAATCGCTGCTTCTACCGCCGTTGACAACGTCCATAATATCCATAAAATCGCGCCATCGATTTCGCGAAAGCAGCAAAATCTGGATGGTTTGATCAGAATGGCTCCTGAAAAAGCGACGGCGTCAATCCGGTGGCTCTGAACGTTTTGACGGGATGCTGGGTTGTGGAGCATTCTTCCACGGCCAACACGTCATGCGTTTCCACCGTGTTCATCACGACATTCACATCAAAGTGGGGTTTCCGGCAATCCAATGGCAAACCAGCCGCTGATCTTGTCACACAAACGATTCACGACGGGGACATATCGCGCGAGGGACGAATCCGCGGCGAGGAGTGGGTTCACAGCTTGGCAATTCGATTGTGTGTGGGTATTGTGCTTGGAGATTTCTTAACGTCGATACAGTTCGACTTGGCATAAGCTCGTCGAGGCACCCGCACGCTCACCAGACAGCACGACGTGAAGAACACGACTACAAGCCTGTCGCGTGGACAGCCCCATGTCTTCACCATCAAATCCATGATCCTCTGAATCGCCAACGCTCTTTTCGCGCGACATATTCGCGTTGCAACAGGAATACCACGTGACGCCGTTACAAAATCGATCGTGTAAGGCTTGTTCCAGGATGATGAGACGCGCAGCGCTCTCCTGCTTTGTGACAGAACAATGGACCAACGTCTAGGAACTGGTGATCTGGAGACATTGGTACGTAGGGCTTTTTCGTCGATGAGCGATGATCAATGGCTCTTTTAGAAGGCGAGAAGCACGCGATCAAGTCACGAAAATGGAAATAAAATCGCCAGTTTTCTTCGCACGAGATCAGCGACGCTGGTGATGGCGCATGGACCATGAACTGTTCGCTTCGGCCGGCGGAGCATGACAAGCTGAGGAATGTGAGCGCTCGTGCTTCTCTAAAACCCGCCCCTAGTCCCAGCGAAGGTGAAAAGCTCACCCGTTTTTAAAAGGATATGAAATATTAAGGTTCTCAAGGGCTTTCAGCGTGGGTGAGCAGTGTTTGGGCCGGTCCAGTCCCATCGGTCCAGCTGGCCCGTCCCTCTATCGGTCAGGTCTTCTGGCGCAAGCCCTTTGAACCCTTTCCACGGCGTCCGGGAAATGGACAACGTTCCAGGCGACAGTGTCGTTGATCTCAAACGTCTCAAACGTCTCACAAAACGAACGGCACATCACTGGTAAGCGAACAATGCCACCTGCACACACCGCCATGACTCGATTTGAACTCATTTCTATTACAATTAATTTGGTCCTATGTTAGCGATGGTGTTGCCGATACAAATACTGCAACGATGCCACCGTGCTCCAGTCGTCGACGGCTCGCAGCTTGTAGGTCAGCGAGCGCTCGTCGAGTGCTGCAATATCCGCGTCTCTTTGCAGCTGACCACGCTCCATTGCCACGTGCACGTCCAGCGTATCGTCGTCGGGCTTGAGGCGAAGACACCAGCGCAGGCAATAGCAATCGCGATGAGAGCTTGTGCTTGGCGTCTGCGACTGAGGCCACGTGTACACGTTGACCAGCAGCTCCCGGGTCTCGAGACGGAACGACGCGACGTAATGCCCAAGCCGTTGCGATCCGAGCTCGATGCTGCTGGTGGACTCGCCCGACGGGAAGACCCGCAACCATCGCGGCTTGCCGTCCAGCACGAAGCGCGAGCCGCGCGTCTTCACGCTACTATTTGAAGACGAAGGAGAAGCCGATCGCCGAGACGTATTCCAGAGTGATACCATCGTCAACGCTGCTGGCAAGACCGCATGCTCATCAATGGCAAATTCCAGACCAAATACTTGTCGCCACACCCACATGACGATAAACGCTGACGGAGAAGAAGAAGACGATGCTGCCGTGACGTTGTGCCACTGGATACTGTCAAAATCGATCACCCACACGGCCGAGAACAAGCGGAGACTGTCAAGATTGCAGGCAGACACCTCCTCCATCGGTGGGTTGTCTGTCGGTCGTCGCCGTCGCCATTTCCCGTCACTCAAAAACACCTCCCGCGCCTGGGCGACAAACGACTCAAGTCCGCGGCACGCCGTGACGGGAGATGGTACGGGTATTCTCCCGGTCGACGTCAGCCACTGATGCACATCGTGGGCGAGACCAGCCAGTGTCACCGTTGGTTTTGTTCGTGTCAAAAAAGCGTGGAGCTGCTGCTGAAGGCGTTCGAGCCAGGCAAAATACGATTCATACAGTGCCACTTTGTCCAGCAACCCCATCGACGCGTGCGCCAGATACGTGTCCTGCGCCTGGGCAAACTCACCATCAAACAAGACCCACAGCAACATGCCAAGCACAACGCTGGCGAGTGCCGGCGGGAACGACGGCGTGGAGGACGTTTCTTGGAACGGCGCAATAAGCAACGCCAGCCGTCCACTGGGCGGCCGGGTTCCACCGACAATCGGCGCTAGCACGAGGTGGCGAATCTCGTGCGAGACGAGTTTCAACGCCGAGAACGGCAGCGTCTGCACGAAGTCCATGAGCGAACCAAGATCCAGCGAGATGTGTGCGATCTGCGGCGACGGCAGCAGCGAGAGCGGCGAGGTATCGACAGGCGACGCGATCTCCCTAGGTTCAGCGGGTGGAGACGATCCAGGCAGCTGTCGCAGCCCGTGGACAGTGTCAACTCTTGAGGGAGAGAAAGATGCTGGCCTGTATGGGTGTTGGCTCGGCAGAAGTGTCTGAATTGGGGGAGGGAATTCGGCGTCATACGACTTGACAGAATTTACCGAGTCTCGGGTCGCCCAGCGCAACAACAGTGTGGGATCCGTGTCGTCGTGGACAATCGATTTAGTGTCTCGATCCTGTCCAGAAGGAGTGGACAACGGCGATCCCACGGTCGCGTTGGGTGTACTGGGCTTGGGCTCGGATGTCGGTGCCCGCCGAAACGAAATCATCTTAAAATCGCGCGAGATCGTTTTGGCAACGACCTCGCTGCGATCGAGAATCGGATCCACGACCAGCACGTAAGCCTCAAACACGTGTTCGGTCGCGCGCTGGGCCTTGGTCGCACCGCTCTCCCACTGATAATACCAGCGGCCGCTTGGATTGACTTCAAACATCCACGATGTCTACAAAAATATGATAACGTGTGATTTAATTCACATGCATCTGAATGAATACCGATACTGAAAATATAAAGGAGTCCACCATCAGCAGTAAGACAACGTACGTTATCTGCTGAGGCCATGAGGCGTGCGCCGATCCATTCGCCGGTGGCGTTGGTATCGGTCTGTTGATTTTCGTGAAACATGGAGCGCGCGACAAACTGACCGAGCGCGAGTCCCGACATGGCTTTGGGATGGAAATGGGCAAAGACGCAGAGCGACGCGTCGTCAATGTCGCTAAATTCGCCGACGGTGACGTCGACCTGCAAATACACGGACCCACCGCAGTAGCTCCGATCCACGTGGCGAGGACAGCAATGCGGAAAGCATCTACCGTTAGACACACACCAGTTAGGCTATGATAATCTAGCGTCGATGAATATACGTTGTGAATGTATATGGGTCCTCATGGCCATGCATCGTGGGTGGACAACAGAAAAGAAATCGCGTGGAAGGGAATCGTACCGGAGAATCTAGGATATAACCGTCGAGAAATGAGGTGAATATTTTGCGACAAGTGAATCTGCCAGTGTTGACCATGGCGCATACCTTGGTGCCTCGCGTGCGGTTTGTGCTGCCAAATTTCGGCCGACATCAGAAAAAGCCAACGACAAAAAATATCAATGATCTTTATTTCTGTGAAGCTGCACGCCGCCGAGATCCATAGAAACGTGCAATTCGTACGCACCGCTGGTAGGCGTCGAGGAACATGGCGTCATGCGGACAGTTGCGCCGCGCAAAGCCACAGGCAAACGCCACGTGGGGTCGGCTCACCGCCATTGCAAGTCGTGACGGCCCTCAATGGCGGGTGCTGTCGAATTCAGTAGTGGACCGCGAGATTCCTCCAAGAAGACAAAAGCAAGCGGGCGGAAGCGAAAAGGAGAGGAGAGGAGAGAGGGCAGAGCAGACGCCCGACGCGTCGCCTACTCCTCGTCGTTCTTTAAACAAAAGCCCAAAGCAATGTTTGGGGGAAACCAAACGAACTTTCGGTACTGTATTAACGGGACAGCGGACGATTTGCACTGGTAATTTTAATTCAAAGATGACCAAATGAGCCGGTATTTTCGCGGAATCGATCGAAATAAACACAATGGTGGCAATACTGAAACCACCACATTGTCGATAAAACGGAACGCAGGCCATCAGTTTTTACGGACTATTATTTTTACCCAGTCAAAGAAGATCTAAATCCGTCACCGCCTTCACAAACCACGCCTGCCCATAATCCACTAGGTATACCAGGGTGAGAAGGGCAGCATGGCGATGACGATTTGACTAAAAGCGTCCCACTCAAGCACGAGTCGTCATTATGTGACTGCACTGACGTTCTCCAGACGGCATTGTCATTCCCAAATTTTGCGAAACAGGTAATCTACTTGCTTCAACTATGTAGTTTATCGCCAGTGTAAAAAATCGGCAATTTGACCAATGGGCGTCTTCTAGCGGGACGAGGTCGGGTCGATATTGCAGGCCCATCGATCTACTTATCCTGGCGGTGGGTAAATGAAGTCCGGGGATCGGAATGGAACGGAATAGCGCATCATCGTGTCGGATCGACCGCATTAAAGCGAGGCGGCATACACCCACGCAGCAGTCCCGCGGTCTCGCTCTACACGTCTTTCGAATCAGGTACACACAGTTGCTTGCATGTATTGGGCAAACGAAATCAATGTGCTGACGATTTTCGTTTTCTTGATTATACGTTGCTTGTTCCGTCGTCCAGGCCATCCGGACCGTGATGGAGACCAAGAACGGATCGTCAAGGTTCTGTTGGATGCCTACGAGAAACACGACTACTGCGAAATGGGCAAAGTGCATGGAAAATAAAAGAATCCACGACTATTGAACGGATTGCTGCACGACCCAGGAGCCTCCGGCTACATAAATGGTGGAGATCTGCTTCTTAGCTTGCTCCGTGGTATGTTCACACGCACGATCGGAACGACTCGCTACAGCGACGTAACAGTAAGTGAGCCAGAACAAAATACGACTGGTCAACCGGAATGTCGTAATCGGCGGCCGACGCAGCTCCAAATCGAAGCAGTCCTTTGACGGAGCAATCAATGGAACGGACGACAAGAACCCAATGAGCAAGACCAAGCAGCGAACTCAAGCGTGTTGGAGAGCAACTTCTGCACCAGTCGTGGGTTGCGCGTCTCAATTCAACTTTATTGCAGCAGCCGTTTACTTTATGTGCAAGAACCCGTACCATCCATGGACGCAGCCGAATCGTGAAGATTCGAACTGGACGAGACGCGGGACGGTGAAAACCACTTGCTGGATGGATGCTTTCACGACAACGAGCATCATGATATTCAGGGGTGGGCACCAAGCATTGCCAACGGTGTAGTGACCCCGTGGCTATCCAACTGGTCTCAACGACGGCTCTACGCCCCGGATTTAGTCCCAAAAAAATTCCAGTTACGCCGACCAGTCTAAGTCGACTTCTTCACGACGAAAAGGACGCCTTTAGTTACCAAATAGTTTCCAGCCACTGCGTTCGGCAACCACGAAGAAAGTTTCAACAGTACGTACAGTACACTTCCAGCCAGCGTGGTATCAATAATCTGAGGGGCAACAACAAGGCGCACACGCCCCAGCAAAACGGTGGTGGTCTGGTAAGCAAAACGGCAAGTGTGCATGAATGAGACATCGCCTATCCTCTTTCTTGTGAGACAGTCTCACGATAGCAACGGATTGTAGAGCTGTTTCAAGTCGGAAGCATTAGAGACTGTTCGGATCCAGCTTCTCAGCAATGGAACAAAGTTATCGATGGGCTTCCAAGCGACAGTTTCCAGTTCATCCATTCACCATGAGCCAATGTCGCGGGTGCTCACGACAGACTTTCAAGGAAAACGAGCGGTATGAAATTGTTCCACTGGCCGTATACGGCAATGAAATTACTTACAAGCTCTGCGTCGAACGACTTCACAGGTTGGCGGCATCTGCCTACATCGTTGGCCAGGGCTATTTTTCGACAAGGAGGACCATTTTTTGACACCGGACTCTCTTGACATCACGGACGAAACCATTGATTGCACAACGGCGATGTTCAAGCCAGGACCCACTATCAGTTGTGTTGGATTCGTCAATGAATGGTGTGGTCCCGATCCGTTCACGAATAGAAAACCTTGTGGCCAAGACCCAACGCAACATTGTCCGGCTGGTCGATGTATACTTCGTCACATATTCACCAACACACGCGCGGCAAACTTGAAGTATGGCAGTATCTGAGTGTGCTCGAGTCAAGGTCGCGCAAATCGGTTCACTCCAACTCTACTGTACGCTGGGAAAAGGCGACTCGGACATCGAAATTACACATCCGACGACACGAAATCTTAGCATAGGGAACAACTGACATCTCACATTATTACATCCGAAATTAATCGCTCACTTCAGCCCCGTCAGCATGTGCTACTGTGGTAGGTGGAGGAGACCTATACCCATAGCTTGAGTTTGATGGCGTCTGCATCGATCGAGCTAGAATCTGGATTTATTGTCGAGTTTGAGCTGTATGATCCAAAATAGTCATTGGCTATTCTATCATTTCTATAGTGTACTGAATTTAACTAAGTGTGTCGATTTCTACAATTTTCCTTATGTTCCTTATAATTTAATGTACCCATTCTAGTATTCATTTTTACTTACAGACGTTTTTCTTACTACGGTTTCCAAATGGCTACAGTCTCCATCCAATCAAACGCGTACCGTGCCTGCCCAGTTTCTGCCAATCTGTTCTCAGCATCGTGCCGACCATCTCACCTCACCTATAAGAGTGGCTGGCTTGGCTGCTTGGCGCGGTTATCCTTCGACGAGACGACCATTCTTGGAACTGACCCTCCTCTACAGAGAAGCAGCACCGAATCAACCGTACAGTACACTCCTCGCTCGCCGATGATCTTCTTCATACTACAGCGTTCCTTCTCATGCGAAAGAGCTCAAAACGCAATGCGACCGCTGCGCCTCCACTTCGCCGTCTGTGTGTCGCTGCTTGCACTCCTCTGTGGCGGCAGCCATGCCGCCTCGACCGCGCGACTGCTGCAACAACAAGCGGATACAACGAACAATGCGGTGGTGGCGACGGTTGACACGACGGCGGGGCCGACGATAACACCAACAACAACCGCAAATGGGACGGTGGTGTTCACCGACGACAGCGGTGAGGTCTGGCAGGTGCTGAATACTACCGACCCAACGACGGCGCCGGTCGCCTCACCGACGCCAACGCCTTCATCGACTCCAGTCAACAACACTCACCCAGCCCACTTGGATCTCAAAGAGCAAGCCAACCAGAACGAGGCGCCGGCAGCGAATGGCCAAGCGGCGGCGGCCCACCACAAGACGCCGGTCGTCGGATTCGTCATTGTCGGTGCCATGGCGATTGTTTGCGTCGGCATTGCCGCAGGCGTCACCAAGCGCAAGCAGGCAGCGGCAGGAGGGGAGGACCACCACTAGAGACACCAAAACAAACACTAAACCAATTCATAGTACCGTCACTAGACATTCGACATACTACACTAAAACAAGTAGAACGCTACAATTGCTCGGGCTGCATTTCTACAATTAATACTTTCACGCACGCAATTCCAAACTCACATCCAGTGATTCCCCCGCGTCACCTTGGTCTCGTTTTTCTGCATCATCTTGGAAAGCAGCTTTCCTTGTCCATCGGGCTTCGTCGGAGACCCCACGCCCGCCATGTACGGTCGCGCGGACCGCGCCGAGTTCGGATCGAGAATGTCCGTGTCGTCCAGCGGCCCCTCTTCAAAGCCGCCTTCGCCATCGTCACCACCGCCCATGACGTAGACGTCGTTGGCCACAAAAAAATTCGCTTGGATACTTTGGCCGCCGCCGCGGCGTGTGCTCAGAAACTCGACGGTCGACGCGCGACCAAACATCGACACGCGCTGCGGCGCGTTATTGGTCTCGCCGCCTTTCCCAGCCGTCGACGGATGGAGCATGGCGTGAAAGTGGCGCGTGGTCTGGAGGTTCTTCTTAAGCACACGCCGACGGTGGAGCAGCACGCGCTGCAGTTTCGAGTAGCCAGCGCCAACTGCCGGCACATGCAAGCCGCCGTCGCGCCACGGCGTTTCGCATACGGTCCCCGATTCGGTGGACGCGACCGTAATGGCGCCGTCGGCCGAGTTGAGGAGAGAGATCTGCAGTGCGAGGTTCGCCAGTGCGACCGAGGACTGAAGACACACAACGCCGCGACTCCGCAGTGGTTCGAGCAACGCGGGGGTCGAGAGCATCGCTACGAGTCGCGGCGGACGGCTGCCAAACGTGTGCAGCATCCGCACGGAATCGAGCGCGCGCTGGTCGTCGCCGGTAAACACCACCAGGTCCGTCTGGCCATCGGCGATCGCGCCACGGGTCCGCAACAACGGGTTCTCATCCGTCTCGCCTCCACCACGCTGCTGCGCCGCAGTCTGAACAGCGGCCAGTTGCTGGCGCACAGGGTCCCCTCCTCCTCTCTGCCCGTCCGCCGAGCGGAGGTGGGTCTGCATGGCGTTCCATTGCACCGCGAGGTCGTCGTCGAGCAGCGGCATCGCAACGGTCGCGCCGTTAAGCACGAGCTGTAGGGCGAGTTCAAACGCAATGTCGTCGTCGCCGACCACCACGGCCTGGCGGACCGCCATGAGCGGATCGCTCCCATTGACTCCGCCTACTGCCACACCACCGGCCTCGAGGTCGTCGTCGTCGCCGTCAACAGGTAGTCCCACAGCCACGTGGTCGACTTTCTTGGTACTGCCACTGGCTTGGCTCTCGCCGGCACGATCAAGACCCATCGCACACAGCACAGGGCCGACGATTTGATTCACGACGACTGCAGCGACAATGGTCGCAGCAAACTCCGAGGCCCACGGGTCGGTACTCAAGCTCTTGACTTCGTTCGCGAGCCCGAGTGCGACGCCGGCCTGGGGCGTCATGGTGAGCCACAGGTTGTTGTACTGCATCGGCGGGAGCTTGAGGATAAACCGGCCAGCGCCGTAACTCGCAAGGAAAATCGCCAAGTACCGGAGCCCGACAAAGAGACTCATAAGCGGAATCGCATTTGCGACTTGATCGAGCGGGAGCGCGGCGCCAGTCATGACAAAGAACGGGAGAAACACAAACGGCGCCGAAGCGTCGAGGATCACGTGCATGTCGTGGCGGATTTTCGCATAGTGCCCGGCGATACAGGACGCCGTCATGAGGAGAAGCAGTGGCTCGAATTTCACATCCCAGACGTGGCCAAACGAGGCGATCGTAGCTTCCGAGATCACGGCGGTCGAGATGTACACGACGTACCCCATAAACAACCACAAAAAGCCTTTGAGATAGAGCGAGCCACTGACACCCTGGTGGTGGGTATGGTCTTGGCTCGGGTCGTGGCCGTGGTCTTTGTCGTTGTCGTGACCGTCTTGTCCGCTCGGGATCGAGAAGATGGCAATGATCACGAGCGCAATCATTGCGCCAACGAGAATATTCGACATGACAATGGTCAGTGTAAACACCAGATTCCCAATGGACACATCGAGCTTGGCGCAGTAGACCGAGGACACCACGCGCGAGACCGAGAACGACACGAGCACGACAAACTCGGCCATCATGGTCGCACCGAGCATGAGATTCGTAAACGGCCCAACACTCTGGACCTCCATTTTAATGGCCATGACCGTGGCGGGCGACCCGAGCACGGCAATCGACCCAAATAACAGGGCGATGGCGAGCTGGCAGGCGCCGTCAAATGACCCATAGAAGAACGGTCCCGCGCCGAGCGTCAGCACGGTCGTGAGCAGCGCCATGGTCGTACCATACAACACCACTAACAGCTGGAGAATGCCTTTGAGTTGGGGTTTAAGTTCTGGCAGATAGATTTCCTGGCCGGCTTGGAACGAGATGAACGAGAGTGCCATGGCGTTGATGCTAGAGGCCAAGAGCTTCGTGGCGGTGGTCGTCAGGAGGTTCGAGACGAACGGACCGGTCGCAACGCCGACTAGGAGGTAGCCTGTGATCAGCGGGAGCTTGAGGAAGCGGGGAAAAAGCATCCCGAGCGGATGTGCGGCCGTGAGGACAATTAGAAACGCGACCACATTAAGCAGCGTGTCGTCCAGTAACGCGACGCTGCCAAACGGCGTGAGCGGTGCCGACGCAGATGTCGTCGCATTGGTCGCATTTCCGGATTGCGCGGCCAGCGATCGCGCGAGTACTGGATAGACCGCGTGGAAATCCGGAGACGATGCGATAGACGCCATGATCGTGGAGTAGATTCGATGTCCACTTGCTCGATGGAGAAGCGTTCAGACGGTGATCAAATCGCGGTCAGCAAGCAAACACCAAAATGACGAGTGCGTGGGAAATACTCCCGTACCATACAGTCGCAACCATGGACATTCCCAATAGTCGCGCCGCTACGGCACTTGAAAGTACCCACCGCCACCCACTCGTTAAACTGCACCATATGGCCATCAGCAACGGAAGGAGACGAAACGATCGACTCGGTCTTTTCCGTCTATCTGTCGATCGACGACAATGAAAGAATAGAAGCAGCTTGTCGCTCTTGATGGCAGCAAGAAGACAGCACGCGTGCCGTAGCTCACCCAGTGTCGGAGGCACGGTGTGATCTCATACCGAACGTTCTTGGCAATTTTGTTGAAGGTTTGGACTATCGAAAGAGGCTGGTCCAAAACCGCACCTACTGACAGGATAAACAATGACAACTGACCTGGACATGGGTGATGGAAGCCAAGCCAGACTAAACTGATTACGAAGGCCTAGCCCTAATATGGATCGTTTGCGCTCTGAGTCAACGAAGTTGAAGATCATGAGTAAACAGGATTAATCTTTGAAAAGTCGTTTTTGGGGAATTGCCCGACGCGACTAGAAACCGGTGGTACAGTCCAAACGGGAAAACTGTGACACGACGTGAGTAGCGTACCTTGGAACAAACTCAGATACCGGTTGAATACCGGTACTAGGTCCGGCTCCTTTCATTCCTGGATACGCATGGCCACACACCACTATTTCCTTATCGACAGCGCAATTCGTCCAAGTGGCAAACCGAGAATTACGCATGCAGAGATCGTTAATGTCGATGGACGTGAGCACCTTCAAGGGTATGTCCATTGACTCGGCAAAAAGCGTCGTTCAGCACGATAAGAACTATGCATATAATGAGCGAGAGCTTGTCAAGGTGGCCACCAGGGTGGTAGCAACAGAAAACCATCGTGTGCACCGGCTCGCACTGTCCTTTTAAAGTGGTTGCATACCAGCGAAATCTCCCGAAGGAAGAAGTGCCCTGGTACATCTCTTCCGCCCTGTCTGAGCACGGGGAGTGCATTTCAGTTCTCAAGGCCACCGCGCGTCAGCTCACTTTAATGACTTCCTTTTGCTGCGCCGTCTCGAATATCGCGTGTCAGCAGCATTTATCCAGAATCTCGTTCAGGCGCTTCACTAACTCGACGTGACCGAGCAGCAACGCATCGTCTACCGTGCAAAGAAACTCGTCCGAGCCCAGCCCGAACGCGACAAAGTAACGTTCTAAGGTTCCTTCAAGTTTAGTCATGAAGTTGCAAGAGCTACCTCAGGGACCGTCACGCGTTGTGAGCTGAACGGACGGACCGAACTCGTTCGACGCAAGTTTACATGCGAGGGGGGTCGATGGCTGCCCAAAAGCGCCATACAGTGTATACTAAGTGTTGATCGCGCGTAGTGCAAGGACTTGCTGTATGGTGGCAAGCAACTAATTCTCGTTGGGTGACGGCAACATGCGCAACGCTCGCGTCGCGTCGGTTTTCGTTCCAAACGAGAACGAACGAGACTATGTATGGTTTTTCTCGATATGCCCAACGGCGGGTGTGAGTCCTGTCCGCCCAATCATGGCTGATCCGAACGCTGGTTCAATTGCGGCTGCGAGAGAGTTGTCACTCACGCTCCGGTATTGCACCCTGCACATCATGTGCAACAGCCGCCACCACTTCGGCTCGTTCAAGACGGAATATGAATGCATCGTGTGGGCTACGAAAGGCAACTTGAAGAAACCGTGTACGAGTCGGAGCTGCACAAGTTCGAACTGGTGTGTGGCAAGTCGGCTTGCGACTACATCCAAGCTGTTGGTGTTGATTTGGACGGTGCACGCGATTTTTCGGAAGTATCGCATGTACGGTTGACGAACAACCAACTTCGTCAAGAGCGAAAACAGTACCAGCCGGTACCTCGGCATTCGTAACAAGCTACCTTTTGCATTCATGATGGATCTGATTGATTCCATTCATGGAAACGGACCACCATCAAGTAGTTGGTTGCATCCAAACAAAATGTGACGCTAAACGCGTTAGCGCTCTACGAGAAGCAAACCGAGAACTGCGTGTACAAGGTAAATCTAGTCACGGAAGATATTCTACGCGTGTACCACCCGATGTCCAACCGCACTGCGAGCGTCAATTTACCATTTCCAGCTGGGAGTAAGTCCCGATCACGTGTCCTTGAAGGATTTTGTGCGTCGTAAAACAGTGCAGCCATACCGACCAACCCGTAGTTTGTAACCCCGGAGTATCCGTTCCACGATTTCCGCAGTCACCTTCGACGCCGCACGAAGAAGCTGTCCAAACCACTACCGACTCGATGTTCACACAAAAACCATCAGCAGTACAGTCTGGTTCACATGCGCAGCTGCCCATGACATCGAAGTCAGGAAAGTTAATGCGCTCGGCGTTGTTGTGTTTGGTCATCACGCCACTTCATCGGGCCAAACATGTTGTCTTATACCGGTGTTTAGTCGACCACCACCAGAGCGTAACTGCTGTCTGCCTAGCGAACAGAGGCTGGGAAGATGATGTCGTCATTGTCCTCGCTCTCGAAAGAGCCGAGGTCAATGACGTCGGCATGGGCTTGGGCGCACCGCTCGGTCTGTGCGGGTGCTGATTTGCGCCAAGCTGATTGCCTGCATGACGCAGGCATAGCGAATCACCCCTGCTGAGTCCTGACGGGCTTGTGCTTGGCTGTATACTGAGCTTTCGAGACTTGCGTAGCTCGTAGGAGACTATGTTTTGCTTTGCTGATTTCTTTTGGCAGCGCGCTCCGCGTACGTTATGGCCAGCTCCATGTTTCTGCTTTGTTTTCGTTTCCGTCACATCCTGAATGAACTTGGTGAGACACCAGTTGGCTAGTTCGTTAAGTACGCTACTCCCTTCGTGTCACAGTTTTTCCCCTTAAGACTTACCACCGGTTTCTACTCCCATCGGGGCGATTCGCTGTCGCTTATTATCATCAAATCATGTGAGAAATTCGCGTAAATGGCCGTGTTTCCTCGCTAGACGAAAAAGCGCGACACAAACGTTTTTTTTTATAATATCCCGATATTTGCTGCTTTGACCATCACTCTAACATCCAGAATCAACTGACTGCGCGCCTCTCCCGGGGAAAAAGAAGAGCCCGCGATAGCGTTGGTCGCGCATCGTGCCCCCGCGCGCGTTTGTTGACGCCGACAGACGCGCATTCGCTGACTTCCTCGCCGTGTAGTACCGTGAGCACCCACCGTCCATCCCACTCGCGGCATTCTTCCTATTCCTCTTCTCCGCGCCACTGCTCGCCTGCCGCCTCTCATTTTCCACTTTTTCAAGAGCTACCAACGACTCGTTTTCTACCAAAAAATGAACAACGCCCCCGCACCTTCGCTGCTGCTGGTAGTTCTCTCGCTCCTGAGCCTCGCGCTGCAAGCCGATGCCGCTGCACTGCGCGCGCTGGTCGAGACCACTGGCTCGCACGCCACGGCGGACGCCGTGACCAAGACCGAGGGACACGGCGCCAAGGTCGAAAGCCCATCGACGGTATCGTTCACAGGGCCGCTCATTGCCGGCGCGCTGGCAATTGTACTCATCGGCGCAGTCGTCAAGTTTCGTGCGCGCCAGAGCGCCACCCAATAACAAGACCACGCGTTCAATTCAGTCCATCGGCGTTGCCCGCTGTATTTATGAGACTCTCCTACTACTAAAAACTTGCGAATATATAAGAAACCACTGTCCGACTGTGCTGCCCGTAATATTGTTATTGCAATCAGAGATCCGTACTAGACCGAGGCGTGAGTCGCTGGTGCTGCCTAAGCAGTTTCCATACAACCCGTCCTGGTTGGAATCCATTCACCATCGTGTACTTCAGCACTAGAAACGTGCGACACTCCACGCCTTCCATTCTACTGGGTACTACTAGTATGTCAGCACATAAAACGTCAAAGAAAGACCAGTGGATCCAAATTCAGGATCACCCTCGCCAAAGATGCTGGACTCAATGGATGGGTTGCGTCTTCCGATCTACTTCCTCTTCCTCCCCACAACCGGATGCTTCATACTTTGTCAGATCAAGTGGCGGCGATCCCACGCTAGCGATCCATCGCGATTCGCGGTCCCAGGATCCAAGCAAAAAGATTGATTAAAGCTGGCGTTCGCGCATGTCTCGGGTCCGTGACGTCAGCGTCTGACTCGGTACTGGTGGGTGCTGTGGGATCTCTTCGTCCAGCCAACCACATCACCGTATTTGACACGCAACTAATTTATTAACCAATCAGAGACTCGAACACTAGACAAGCCATCCCATCCACACACATCCATTATCCGCCTCGTTACTGCAAACGCAGCTTTTTCTCGTTGCCCAGTAACCACTTGATATCGAGGATCGACATGGTCGACATCGAGTCGGTGACCGTGAACTCTCGCAGACCCGTCTCCTTGTTGGACACGAGCAAGCCCGGGTCTTTTTCGTCGATCAGAAGGATTTTGCCCAAGTACCCATCCGAGACCAACCGGAGATTCCGCTCGAAAATGCTCGTCTTGGCGCCGCCTGATTGGGACTTGGTGTAGTCGCTTGCGGCGGCGTTGCTGTTGGCCGCGTCTTCGTTGACGCTCTTGAGGGTGACTCCTGGCAGTGAGAGCCGTTGCCTGGACGGCTGCACCGCCCGCGTGATCATCGACGCATTGCTTTCGCTGACGCCGTCGACGCCGTGCGTGGTCTTGTGATGCACGGTCGACGAACGCGTATCGCGGAGGAGCCCAATCGACTGTGCGCGCTGCACCGGATACTGAAACTGCACCGGAACTTGCGAAAAGCCGTTGCCCACAAAAATATAGTCGCCTGCCAAGTGCACAAAGCCGCTGGGGCCAGAGAGAGAGAGCAGCTGTACGAGCGAGCCCACGTCGACTTTAGTTCGAGGCCGGCCGTCGACTAGCAATTCAGGATCGTTCGGGTCGAGCCCGAGCATCTGTGCGGCCATGAGACCGTCCCAGCCAGAGAGCATGTAGCGCTTTTGGAGCAATCGCATGACGCCGTTATTGGCCACGTGGCGATACCGCGTGCACAGCAAGAGCATGCCTACGACTTGGCCGCAGGCCGTGAGCATCGCCAGCAGTGTGAGCAAATCGCAGACAATCTCACTCGCCCAGAACCGTGCGATCGTGGGGATGCCGCCGTACATACCGACTTTGTATGGGTCGGCGCGGACCATAAACGTCGGAGCGCCGCGAAACTGGAGCATGAGAAAGAGGATGATGCAGAGCAATAAATTGTACAGCTTGTACGTGAGGAACATGGCCGAGCTGTCGACGACCCACTCAACTCTGTCACGGGTCGTGGACTGGATCAAGCGCATTGCTCGCAGCGCACGCACTAGAATCTTGAGAAAGTACCGCAGCAAGGAATGCACGAGGCACATGATCCACGTGATCTTGGTGAGTGCCCCGCAGAGAAACAAAAAGCTCTCCATGGTAATTTTCATAATCAGCATCCACGTGCCGACTTGAAGCGTGACGTACGTGAGGCGAATATTCGTCACCGAGTCGAGGATACTGAGCACCATATAGAGCCAGTGGTTCATCCAGAGATCCGAGGCCACAAGGAGCGACGCCTTGAAGCGGATGACCGATCGCGCGTGGTCCGTGAAGAAGACCGCGACCGGCATGAACGGAAGAATGTACTGGAGTGGTTTTTGATGGCCATCGAACCGCACTTGCTTGGGGAGGTAGTAGACATTGCGGTTGCGCATGAGCGCGGCAATAATGCCGCGGCCGATCATCACGATCGTGACAATACTGTAGAGCATACTCACAATGTACGAGAACCAGCCGGCTGACGGCAGGGCCAGCAAGACATCGGCGCCTTCGTCCACACCGGTCGATTCGAAAAGGCCCCACTTTTTATCGGGGTCGCGCAGCAAAGCTTTGGCGCGACACTCACTGGTCTGGATCATAATGTGGTAACTCCCACCGGCCCAGTACGACTGGTGCGCGAGCAAATCGGCTTGGAAGGGGAAATCCTGCTGCGGTCGCCCCAAGCACTTGAGAAACGGCACGCCGCGCTCGCCAAAATCTTTGTTGGCACCGACCTGGAGCAAGCGGTCGTCTTGGAGCATCTCAAAATGGTCAAGAATGTACTGGTAACATTGCGTGGCGTTTTTGTTGTTGTTTGCAATGCAGGTATCGCGCCACTTGGGTTTGACGTTGATCATTTTGCACTTGGGGGCCGAGATACTATAGACAAATACCTGCACGCGGCGCGGCCCAGTCCCCCAAAAGTCGTCGTAGACCAGTCCCATGACCGGAGCGGTGTTGGAGTTGAGGTTCGTGCACACGCTGCGGTACTCGCCAATGGAAAACGGATCACGCCGCGGCGCCGTGATGATGCGATACTCGCTAATGTCCTCGAGTGACGCGAGCTTGTCAAGACGAAAGTTGTCGTCCAGTGCCATCTCCGTGTTGATCGAGCCATCGCGTAGGCGCTGCCGGATCGGATCGTACCGCCCTGTGATCGCGACGAGCAACGGATTCTCGCGCAGACCCGTAAACAGTGTGAGTGCGGTCGATGCAATGTTGAGGAGGATGAGGAAGAGCTTGACAATCGTAAATCTGCGCATCCGCGTGGTTCACTGTGATCGACGAGGAGAGGATGATTGTGTGGCGGATGAACGAAACGGATCTGCCAGAAACCAAACCAAACCCATTTGCAGACAGCCATGAGACGTTTTTAAAGAGCCAACGAACGCTATGGCTGTTGTGGTTGTACAGCTCGTGCGATCGTATCAGCAGAGGGCGATGTCAGTTATATGATACCGAAGGGACAGGAGTTTCAGTGGCGCGTGGACGTTTCAGCGAAGCACAGCCAATGACCGCTCAATTGCCCACCAGCCTGGTCGACACAGACTGGATCAGGATGCCTGTCCTCACACTAACCACTCCTACTGTATTAGTGAGAAGGGTCCGCTTGGATAGTTGCTTCTGTAGGTGTGTAGGGTCCATCTTGGCTCGCTAGTAGTGAGTAGTGAGTCACTCCAGATGCTTGAGCCTCGACGACAGAAGATCGTTCAGCTGAGATTTCCAAATCAGGGTTCAAAATTTCAAAATATCCACTCTACTTATGTTTGGATAAAATATATATCACCTGCTTTTGATCATGACCGCCTTTCTTTTTTAAGCGTTTTTGCATATCGCAAATCAACCAATCAGCGCGCTGTATTCAGCGACCGCCCTGTCTACTGTACACGTATGGTCCACCCATCCTTGCCACGACGGGACAACGTGCGTCGTTCTAATCTAATCTAATCCAATCGACTGACTGACTGAACAAGGAGGCAGCTGCGCCGCTTTTCTCTGCTCTTTTCTTCACGACGCGACGCGAACGACTGTCATCACGCCGACAAAAGCGACGCAACGTGCCACTGTGGGGAGCACACTGCCGTGTGCGGGTACTGGTGCCGGTGCAGGTGAGCCAAACACTGGCTCTGTCGCGTGCGTGACGTCCCGCAAAAGCCAGTGGACCAGAGGTTTTGTTCTCTCTCCCTGTTCTCTCTCTTCTCTTTGCCTCTCGTCACGTTTCCCCACATTTCGATTTGATTTGCCTCGTCGCGTGCCGCCTTCCGATCCAAGCCACCGGTTGACTACCATGCTGATACACCGGCGCGTCGTGCTCCCCTTGATGCTGCTCGCGGCCGCTGTCGCGACGGTCGCTACTGCCACAACCACAACCATCTCCCATGACGACGAGCCTGTCTCCTACCCCCACCACGCGCCCACGCGTGCGCTGTCAAAAGATCCCAAGCCGTTCTCGTCGTGGTCCACGACTACGGACGCGATCCAGTACATTGTCGCGTTCCTCATGGTCTTGCTCGCCGCGCATCCGCTCGGCGTGCTCTTCCCGCGGTACCTCAAACTTCCGCTCATTACGGGCTACCTCATTGTCGGCATTGTCGCGGGGCCATTTGCCGCCGACTTGCTGCCGAATGAGCTCGTCATCATGCTCGCGCCGTCAGTCAACGCCTTAGCGCTGTCGTTCATTTCGTTCCAAGCCGGCCAAGAGATCTATCTGCCGGAACTCAAGCCCCAAATCCGCAGCATCCTCGTCTTGCTGGTGGTGCTCTACGTCGTGACCATGGCGCTGCTCACGAGCGTCTTGATGGTCGCCAACAATACGTTTTTCTACGGGTCGTTTGAAGGCGCTTGTCAGCTCGCGATCGCCCTTATGTTTGCTTCGATCGCTGTGCTCGGGTCGCCCGCCACTGTCATGGCCATCAAGATTGAACTCAACAGCGTCGGGCCATTTACGAACCTCATGCTTGGCGCAACTATGACCGCCGAGTTTGTTGTGCTCGTGTCGTTCTCGATCTCGCGCGTGCTGTCGTCGATTTACTGCGCCAAGCTCGATGTCTCGTTCGGAAATATCCTCTTTACCCTGGGCATTGTGCTCGCGAACCTTGTGGTCGGGGCCGTGATTTCGTTGCTGATTATTGCGATCTTCTCGATCCCCGGCGGTCCGGCGCACAATGATGCCTCGGCGGAGCTACTGGTCGATCAAGACCGGATGAGCCACCAAGGCGAGACCACGACCACGGCCCAGAAGTACAAGACCCGGAGCAATAGTCTCCGCAAGCCGACGGCCGGCGACCGCAGCCGTAGTCTGCGGGGGGATATTGAGAGTGCCATGAGTCCTATCAGTGAACACCCTGCCGACACGCAACCGCATCCGCACAACGCCTACGACGAGCTCCACGACGACGCCACCGCCAAGCAGAGTCTGGGAGCCACGCTCCTCGCCGCCATTGGCTCGCTCTACGGCAAAGGCTTTCTTTGGCTGCTCGCCGGGTATGCGTTCTACCTCTCGACCGAGACCATTTCGGAAGCCATGATCGCAGCATTTGGCCACGTGTGGGATGTGAAATTTGAGCCGCTGCTCGTGCTCATGACGGCGTCGTGCCTCGCTGGCCACTATGCCACGATCCGCCACGACATGCACGTGATCCTCGATACCGCCGCGCCGTACATTTTCCTGCCGTTCTTTGTGATGACCGGTGCCGCGCTCAAGCTCGACCAGGTTATCGATGCAATCCCGCTCATGGGCACGTACGTGGTCTTGCGGTACGTTTCGATCTTTTTGGCGTGTTATGTCGGTGGCCGATTTATCCTCAAGCTCGAGCCGCGCGAGTACAACAACTTGTGGCTCACGATGACGCCCCAGGCCGGGGTCGCCCTCGGGCTCGCGAACGAAGTTAAGGGGCTGAGTACCGAGCCGTGGGCCGCCGAGTTTGCAGCAACGATCGTAGCGGCCGTCGTCGTGAACCAGATCATTGGGCCCGTGCTGTGCTCCATCGGCTTGAGCCGCGCCGGGGAGTCGCACTCGTCGCGCCTGGAAAAAGCGCTGGCCGAGAATATCAACACTGGCGACTGTGCCGTGGTCCACAGCGCGAGCGTCGCGAGCTCGAAATTCGACGAGCTGCATCTGCAGCAGAACGGCGACCCACGGCCATTGCTGCCGTTCTACAAAGTCAATAATGCCGTGGTCATTGGCGAGGATGCCGTGGCGTTCGAGGTCGCGCTCGAGCTGTCGCTCTACGGCGCGCACGTCAACGTGCCGTTGCTCGACGAAGAGCTCGCCGACAAATGGCACCAGATCAACGAGACCATCCTTGCGCGGTCAGCCAAGGGCGAGCTCATTAAGTACAAAAACAAGCTGCAGGATCTGCACCCGAAAGAAGCCAGCGATCCACTGCACTCGATGACCGCGGCGACCGACGTGGTGGTGTTTACGGGCGACCCGGCGCGCGCCCGCGAGCACGTCAAGACCATGCACGCAACGCTCGGGCAGCAGCAGTGTCCGCGGCTCATTGCTGTGATCCCCGACTGTACGTTTGCCCAGCAGCTCAAGAACTTGGGGGTCCTCATTATCCAGCCCTCGATTGCCATGGCCAACATTGCGACTCGTATGGCACTACTGGATTTGGATCTCGCCAAGCAATTGTCGAACGAGATCTCGACGACCAGCAACTTCTCGACCGCCACTTACTTTATGCATCACGACGACGACAACCTCTCGGTGCATTCGCTCTCGGAAATGAAATTGCTGGGCCGACGTTTGGCGCTGGGCCGCAGCATTGTGAACCACCACAATGTGAACTACGACCAAGTCGCCGAGGCCCTCGCCGCTGCGAACCTGCCGCTGCCCCCACCGCCGGCGCGTGTGTCCATGTTTGGGACGTCGGCCCCCGGTCACGATCCGTTCCGCGCGCAGCAGAGCCAGCGATCAGTGTACGAGCACTATGTAGTCGAAGATGCCGACGATGAGTTGCTCGGCGATGCCGACTTTCTCCGGACCGGAAATGGCGAGGTCTTTGCCGAGCAGTATTTGCCGTCGCCGGTTGGCAGTGAGAGCCGCATGCGCCGCCGCTCGCGACTGTCATCGCGGAACCAGCGCCGCTCGCGCTCCAGCTCGGCCAATGCCACGGTGCCACTGCGTCGCGACCTGTCGCGTGGATAGTTTGTGCGTAGGGGTAGAAAAGACCGTGGAGTTACGTGAGACCTTTGCAAGGATGACGACCTATGCGAAGAGAAGCTGGAGAGACAAAATTAAAGTGTAGTCGTAGAAAGTAACTAAGTGATACCATTTGATCCCAGAAGAAGATCAAGAAATTGATGCCTATATGTACTAGTTAGTATACTTGTAGACTTCATCTTCTACTACTTGGCATCTGCCGTTTTGTGATATTAGTGCCCCTAAGGGATGGCTTGATACACAGCATTGTCGTTGTGCGTCGCCGTCGTGCCCGTGGACGTCGATTGCATGGCCCGGAGCTTGCGGGAATACATGGGCAGTTCGAAAAACACCACCAACTTGACAATCTGCGGCAATTCCCTAAACAGCTCGTGCGGAAACGGCACGAGCGGACTCGTGCTACGCTTGTACTCGAGGTAGGTCGCGTCACCCCCAAAGCGCTGGTCGTACCGGTCTTCGGCCATGGGCACGCCCGACAAAAACATGAGCAGCACAAATGTCAGCGCGGGACTCAGCACGCTGATATAGCACCAGGTGTTGGCACTCGCGTCAAAGCTGGGCGACACCAAGACCACAATGCCGACCCAGCACATGATCTCGCCAAAGTAATTCGGGTGACGCGAGACCCGCCAGACGCCCGTGGACAAGAGTGTGCCTTTGTTACTGGCGTCTTCGTAAAACGCGGCTTTCGAAGCGTCGGCGGCCCACTCAAACCCAAAGCCAATTGCCCAGAGGATGAGGCCGACAATATCGCGCGCCTGACCAAACGAGGGGGTCTCAGCCGCGTCGATCGAGTTGACCAGCATCACCGGCAGCGAGACCACAAAGACCCAGACGATCTGGAAGACCCAAAAGCCCAAAAACGACAAGCAGTTGCTGCGCATCTCATCGAACCGCTCGTCTTTGCCGCGCTTGAGCACGCGCGTCAAGAGATGCGCGCCGAGGCGCACGGCCCACACCGACACAATGACACTCGCGACAATCGCCCGCGTCGTATAGACGTTTTGGACAACAAGACTGAGCACCGCAAGCAGTAGAAAATTGAGCGTGCCAGCAAGGTCCGTGACTTTGTCGAATTGGAGCAAGAACGCGATGGCGAAAAAGCTGAGCTGGAGCACGACAGTCGCGCCAAAGCCGAGGAGGAGGAGCCACTCGGCGTCCATGGTGACGGTCGCGGCCATGGCGGAGAGGAAAGGAGTGGAACGTTGTATGTGGAGGAGGAGGGAAATGGGAGAATGACTAAGGATGGATGGCGACTCGTAAGATGCGAGCAGCGGAATCGCCGATGGGTACAAAGGTTCCTCAGTGATTATGCTGGACGCGACACTTGTGGCTGTTTCCAGCCGAACACAGCGGAAAGTTCGGTGGCGATTATGACGGTCAGAATCTGGCTTGAGCTGCTCGACTGATTTGGGGTCATAATCAGACCGCATGGAATGATGGTCGATCTGGTCCGACCAGGAGCACGTGTTAACTGGAATGTTGACTTTGCGATCATAAATTTTGGGAACCGAGTCCCAGAAACAACAAATGTCGACAAAATGGCATTCATCTTGACGGCGTCGACGAGATAGATGTCTACACTCGATACGCGACTCGCGCTAATACTTGAGGAGGATGTAGACAGCGTGGATGATTCCGGGAATGTATCTATACACCACCATCCAGTATTACGATTCCAAATTCTCACAAAAAGCAAGAAAATGCAAGCGTACCCGAGGATCGTCAGCAGGATATTGATCGCGAGGTCGCGTGTGCAGCCGACTTGGAAAAACACTCCAAGCGGCGGCAAGAGGATCGAGCAGATCAGACGCGGAATGTCGGCACAAGTGAGCGCCATCGTGACGGTCCACTTTTCTATTGGGGTGTCTTGGGTGTGGGAGGACGAAGCAAAGCAAAGCAAATTGCACAATGGCTCGGCAAGAACAAGGTTGACCCCCCACAAGCGTGGATACATCCATTCCACCGTTAAAGGCGAGACTTTCTCTGCTTCTCCCTCGTCCCAGCTCTCACGACGGGCTCATTTCACTGCGATATCGCCATACGTCTCTTGCTGTTTGTTCTCCTGCGACCAGACGCTGCAGCGTATGACACAAGGGCCTTCGCTTCACCTACAAACAGAGAGAAAACGCGTGCATGTTGAAGCCGCCAGGTCCCACACTGTGTTGCCATCGAATCCCGAGTAAAAACATAGTTTAATGATTGTACTAATTAAACGCCCTAAACTAACGGCGTATCATACGCATCCCATGCGTCCAATTCATTTTGCCCATTCGCCACTAGCACCGCCATCCGGTGAGCACCATGTTTGCCGGCGGCAGTACGTACTCGGGCCTCGCGGCCGCAGGCGGCGCTGGCGCCAACAATACAAGCGGCAACGCTGGTTCCCACGCGTCCGGACCATCTGGATCCGCATCCAGTGCGGCGTCATCATCATTCCCCAATGCCATGGCCGAAGCCAACGATTTGGATGCCTTGGTGTTTGAGTTTGGCACGTCGAAATGCAAATTAGGCTTTGCGGGCGAAGACGCACCACGCGTCTACGAGTCGCCTGTGGAGTTTGAATCTACAGCACCGTACGACCGACGCCGCGCCGCGTGCATGGAGAGCGATTACGAAGCCGTGGCACAATGGCTCTTTGACGCGGCTGGCTCGCGACTGCAGACGCGTCTGAGTGATCATCCACTTCTATTGGTCGAACGGCCGTTTGCGATCCCCGACGAGTTTCTCCGCGATGTTTCGACTTCCAACGACAGCGACAAGAAGGAAGAGACGACCGAGTCTAGTGCGACTGGCAAGAAACGCGATGGCAAAGCCCGCGAACGCCTCGTCGAAGTGCTCATGGAATCGGTCGATTTGCCCGCGCTCTTTTGCGCCAAGAGCGCTGTGCTCGCCTGCTACGCCAACGCCCGCACGAGCGGCTTGGTAGTGGAAATGGGCGCGACCTACACCAGCGTCACGAGCGTCCACGACGGCTACGCGTTCGCGTACCCGAAATCGCAGATGCGGCGCTTTGGCGGCGATGACGTGGACGCGTTTCTCCACGCCAAGCTGGCGCCCCAGCTATCCGGGCGGACGACTGGCGCCTCATTCTCCAGTCCCAGTCGCCTCTATTGGTCACTCGCGACCGAGACCAAAGAGAGCGGATTGTGCCGCGTCGCCGACGGCCCCTTTGATGAAGCCGCGAATGCCCAGCTCCCCAAGATCGGGTACGAGCTGCCCGACAAAACCATCGTCCAACTCGGCACCGAACGGTTTAGCGTCGGTGAACAGTACTTTACCGTCCCCACTACTTCCCCCAATGAGCTTCCGTTTGAAAAGACGGAGATTGCACTTCAGTATGGCGTCCAGCGGGGGCTGGCGTTGCCCGAGTTTGTGTGTGAGACTGGCGGGATGACGACCGAAGCCGAGCTCCGCAAAGAGCTCTTCCAGAACATTGTGCTGACCGGCGGGAGCTCATGTTTTGAGAACCTGCCGACGCGGCTCGAGCGCGAAGTGATTGTCGCTCTTACCAACAGCGGCACTGGGATCGGGCCAGGAACCGGCAGCGTCGGCTTTGGTAGCACGCGCGTCAAGCTCGTGGCGGCCCACGCCCAAGAGCGCCGCCTCGGGAGCTTTTTGGGCGGCTCGATCCTCGCTTCGCTCGGGTCGTTTCACGAAATGTGGCTCTCGAAAGCCGAGTACGCCGAGCACGGCGCCGCACTCATCCACAAGAAATGCCCGTGAGGAGAATGGCATTTTGGGTAGATCTAGGAGGCTGAGCTGACAGCAAATAGTAGTAATACAACTTCGTACTACGTTTTATGTGGAACTAATACTTTTGTCTGTACGTCCTCGTGTGTCGCATGGTTGGTTGCCTTTCCATTTGGGCTGCGGCATGAATCGACACCGAGGCCGTGGGTTGAATGGGTGAACGGGTCGGACCTTCTGTACCGCGCGTATTACGCGGTGGGTTTCTTAACTAAACCTTTTTCTACTTTCTACCCGGATCATCTAATCCAGTTCGTCAATGCTAAAGCACTGCCCCTCTCGTGCGACCGGGAGGAGCTCGTGGCGTTGGATTGGAACGCGTACGTACTCGTTCCGCTCGCGATCAAACACCAGTCGCGTCTGCAAAATCGGATCGGCCCCAGGACCTCCAGTCCCCGCAGTCCCCGGTGGACCGGTTGATCCATTGGCCGCCTCCCCCGTGGCCGCTTCACCGTCGCGGGTCGCGCGGTTCTTGGCCATGGTCTCCATAAACTGCGTATAGAGCTGCCGCATGTCTTGATCGTTTTGCGCGCGTGGTTTAGGCGCTCCGTGCCGCCTCGGCTGGCGGCGCGGCCGCGACGACGTGCTGTTATTAGACGACGTCGTTGAGTGCGACGTGCTCGAGTCTTTGCGAGCCGGCGCCGAGTGCACCGACGACGGCGCCGACGGATACTTGGACGACACGGACGCATTGAGCCGTGCGGCGTTGGTCCGCCAGTCAATGCCGCCGCCGCTGTAGCTATTGCCCGGCACGAAATGCGGATCGACGTGGTCGTCGTCGGGAACGCTGAGGGGGGTCGACTGCATGTCTTCCATCGACGCACTCCGCTTGAGAAACGGCATGGTGAACAGCGACTTGCGCGCCGACTCAACCGACCGCTTAAGGAGGGACGACGACGGTGGCACATCTCCACTCTGCTTGGCACTGGCGTCGGTGCGGCGTTTGCTTTTGCTTACATTAAGGCGGCCCGATAACCGCGCGAGTTCTTCGGCGTTCCACATCAAGCCGTTGGGCTGCTGGGTCATCGCAGCAATCGCGTCCAAGTCGCGCTCGTACAGTTTGGGTTCGCGGTCCGACTGGACACTGTCGGCGTTCGAGGTCGGACTCGAGTGGGCGACCGACGAGCTGTCGTCGGGCGTGCTGTGCTGGTCAGCGTCGGCCCAGTCGTTCCGGCGCGGCGGTCCCACGACCACGTGGCCCACGCACTCACGGCAGAACCACTCTTTTTTCGGCCGCCGCGAGCGTAGACTAAGGCGAAACACTTTGCAGCTGAGGCGGCAGCGGCGGCAGACGCGGTGGTGGCACCCGACACAAAGCTGGAGCGCTTTCTCGGACGAAGCAAACAGCCCCGGGGTCGCGCGGCAGATTGTGCAGTGGCGACTGGTCTCGGGCGGCGCCGTACTGGCGTGCTGCAGCATGAGCATCGAGAAGCGCTTGGCCTGGGCACACTCGAGCACATTGCCGACGCTGAGCATAATGTCCGAGACCACAAAATCCATGATTGGCGTCGGCATGGACGACGCCGGGTCATAGTCCCCCAAGATAAAGCACCCGACCCAGTGGTCGTTCACTTGGCGATAGAGGTAGCACATCGAGAGGTACGCGCGCCGTAATTTCGAGCGGTTCGCTGGCCACTCGGGTAGATCGATCGACTGGAGCGTGTGGTAGGCAAAATAATTACCGTCGGTGTCGACGATCCGCCCCATGCGTTCGTAGACGAGCAAGTCGCGGTCGTGCGTGAGCTGGCCGCCGGGGCACTGCATGGCAAACCACTTGATGCCCGAGAAAATAATGGGCGACCGGATCGAGTTCTTTTCAAAGACGTGGACCATGGCGCCATCGATAAACCGGTCGCTCAGAATCGCTTTGACAATGCGCATGGTCTCGGTCGTGTCGCAGTAGACCCCGAGCATGGTGTCGTTCAATGTCCCCGGCAAAAAGCCGCTGCCCATCATAAGCGACGACCGGGACGTGTTGTGGCGGCCCATGCGACTCGCGAGCTCAGGCTGCAGCGGCGGCACGGCCGTGCGGTGGCGGTAGACACTCAGGGCGTCGCGCTGCCGCACGAGTTTCCAGCGTGAATCCATTTGCGCCGACGAGTGGAACGCGTGGTGTTCCTCGAGCGCGCGCTGGATGAGGTCGTCGCAGATCGCTTCGAATTCGTCGCGCCGCGACTGGTCAAAGCGGATGCCCGGGAGGCCATCGGGCCCGAGGCTCACCAAGCCTTCGTTCACGCCGGGGTCGTCGCTGACACTCATGCGGAAGAGAGAGAGTCGATTGAACTCGAGCTGACGAGGAGGTCGCGTTCGGTCTGGCCTGTGCTTGCTGGTGTGGCACGCACAGTAGACAGCAGGCGAACGGCGATGAAAAGCGGGCACGCTGGCGACACACGAGAGGGTGGTGGGATGGGCGAGTGCGCGGGCTCGGGGCTCACGCTGAGGAAGAGAACGAAAGGCGGCCCTTCCACGGGAGAGCGAGACGCACAGGCTGAGCACAGAGGTGGCGGAGGGGGCTGCGATGGCAACACGCCGAGAGGGAGAGCGAGAGAGTGAGCGGAAACGTGAGCGTGAGATCGTCGTTCTTTCCCGCTGCGTTATGGCACAGGCGTGGAGGAATGGAATACTACTGTACGCTAACCGGTATGGAGAGACCTCTTCGACCGTGTCAGCATGCGATTTTTGACCAGCAACGGTTTCGACAGACGAGACATATATTGCAAAACTAGTCCTTTTATAAGGTCTGACAGTTCTTAGTAATCTCAAATGGATAGGAATATGAGAAACTGATCAACATGTGGGAGTAAGGGGTATCGAATTATCTGGTTGGGGACATGATTCGGTGCGATGTGACAACAAGCCATCTACACATTGCGGGATACAGTGTACCCCACTGGTTACATTACAAATCGATTTGGCGCAACAAGAACCAACGAACTACGGTGTCATAGGCAGCAACAGTCCACTGCAGCCGAACGGTCGAACGGTCGAACATTCACTGTAAATGTGCTGGACAGGAAAGAAGGAGGCATTGACCTCGCTTGGTTCGCTATATAGTACTAGACTACTCGAGTTGATCAGCATTACCGTAAAGGTCGCTTGGCCTTTCTCAGCCACTTGCAGAGATGCGTGAGATGCATCGTGAAAGAAAGACTCGACTGCGTAATACAGCACCACCAACGTGTTCCATATTGTGGCCCACATGCTGGATGTGGGTCAATGTCCCAGATTTGAATCGTAACCGAAGTGAAATCGTATATCGGTTTGTATCATGTCCACGCAAACACTCTCGTCTGAGTTCTGGCTTTCGCAAACGGATCCGACCGAAACACGACGATGTCCAAAAACGGAGAAGGACGTATGAGAAACAGAGAAGCCACATCCAAAATACTCAAAATCGTAATGTTATCCAATCACAGACTTACGTTAGGTAAACGGAGGAGAGGCGACATTACATAATGGAGATTAAGTTGCTGCGCGGCGTTTGCTACGCCAACTTCGCTTTGCTCGTGTCGCGCAAGGCACGCGCTGGTTTCGATAATGAATTCTGGTTAGTGTGGGTCGCGATCGATCATGCTCCGCGGGTACCCTCCCCCTCCACATGGGCTCACACTCCTAGCCTCAGGAGGGTTGATTCAATCTTCTCAATTGTCTCCTTTTTTCTTGGTTCTTCTCTGTTTTAGGGTTTCCTCCTGAAACACTGTCGGTTGACGACAGCGAGTTCTTATGGTGCCGTTTCGCAGAACCTTCCATGACTGATACGGATCTTGAAAACGATGAGTCGACAATCCGGGGTAGAACGTTCTCGAATACCTTTGCTGACTGTGACTTCGTATGCTACTCTAATAGTTTATTCTTTTTGTTTTCGTGTGGATAGGGTTATCGTCCACTTCTAGTGTACCATGGGACCAGGTCTAAAAAAATCTGGTTATTGCGGTGTCGGTCTGGTGCACTGGATATGCAGTTGGTGTTCCCCTACCCCTGGCGTATTTCCAACCCACTTTCGCATGGTGGACTGTGGGGGACGTGAACCGTCCCAAAGTGGCGACATGGGGGCTGGCTTTTGGAGGCGGTCGACGAGGTTTGGGGAGAAAAGAACAGCGAAGTAAGCGGCACGGGTTGTTTTGTCCTGAGCTGAGGAAGAGGCGGCCGGCCAGACAAAGAAACCCAAGAAGCCGGTGAAGAAATTTTGGTTGCCCAGTGTCAGTTTTCGATTCTCTGGGTGGGGCCCGCACAGAAAGCACAAGCACAAGTCAAGCGACGACCGCGCGGACAGACCTTCTTCACACCACACTTTCACACATCCACACGTCCACACGTCGAATCAGTATGCAGCAGGAACAGGAAAGCTCGCAGCTCTGCCTCGCCGGATGCGGTTTCTTCGGCAGCCAGGTTACGGGCGGAATGTGCTCGGTGTGCTACAAGAAGCAGCTTTCGAACCGTCAGGTTGAGAGCGAGTCCCCGGTCCCGAAGATGGAGGTTCCGGCGCCGAGCCTCCCTGTGGAAAAGAACAACACCGTCGACGAAGCGATCATGGAAGAAGCTTCTTCCGCTGCCACAGTGGCGACACCTGAAGTAGCGACGGCTGCGGCCGCATCGGCGGCCGAGGACGACACGCCTACCCAGAAGAACAAGAAGCGGTGCTGGGAGTGCAAAAAGAAGGTGGGTCTTACGGCCATCGAGTGCCGCTGTGGCTTTGTGTTTTGCAACAGCCACCGCTACGCCGACCAGCACAACTGCACGTTTGACTTCAAGGCCTCAGACCGCGCCGAGTTGGCGCGGCGGAACCCTGGCGGCGGCCAGTTTGGCAAGTTGGAGAAGCTTTAGAGACGCCCAGCCCCCCTCGGGGATGCGTCTGACGAACACGGCGCGTTGGTTGAAGGCTGAGTCGGCAAAGTGCTTGCCGCGCTCTACTATTCAACGGAACTGCGCAAGCTCGAGCTCGACCTTGCCGTTAGAAGCCGTCTCGTGGCCATGCCGTGACCCATGGAGATCGTCTTTTCTCTTGGGCCTCCCTACACCCCCACCCAGTGACCCGACCTGACTCATCCGCCTCCATCTCGTTTTCTGCTCAAGGCACAACTAGCATTTTTTTATCTCGCGTAGATTTTTCCATCCGATTTGGCATTGCGACGAAAGAAGAAATAAAGAAACACCAGAAAAAAGAAAAGATACAATTAAGTCGCATGGCTTGTGTTGCGAAAAGGTTTCTCAATCCACGCCGTATTGACGATGAAGAGCGTGGTGTCATGCACTTGAGGCGATGACAAGCTATATTCCACGACACCATGATGTGGCCACCGATTTTGATGCGGTCTCTCAGCCAGCCATTGTAGACTAGATGATTGGGAGGAAACGGGAAGATGCTGGGACAGGTCGGATATTTTTTGCGACTGCTCGGTGGCGCCCTTTGGACTGCCACTGCCACAGCATTTGCGTTCTTCTCGTTCCATCGTCTCACGCCAGGATTTTTATCGCTGGAAAATAGAAAAAACACACACAAAACACACAAATAAAATTGTGACATGCCACTCGAACGAGATTTCTGCGACCTCTAGAAGATAATAGTTGGGTGTAACTGCTGAACTTGGAAAGCTCGACACCTTGAACCGACAGATGTCAAATTGTGAAATTTGCGTGCAGTATGTTGATTTGTGCAGCACAAAACTGTGCGCCACGTGCGATTTCAAGCCGGCCGTATTGCGTAGTCGTCCCCAGTGGCATACTGCATAGCCTACAGAGTCGACGCGCTTGACCCGCATGGGCAGTTCGCCACCGACCTGATCCTGTACGTCTTTGAAATGTGATGTGCAATACAGTACCGTACTGTAACTGGTGATGGTCAGCATACTACCCGCACTGGCGACGGTCACCATGAAGACTCGAGATATCGTGGTTGTCCTTTGCTAACGCAAAACACAGTTCTCCGTATTGCCGGTATACTGCGTGTGGTCAGAATGTGAATCCATTCAGCAAGTTGGTTGTTCGTTGGAATTAAAAAAACGTCGGTGAAAAACGATCCCTGTACGGTCGCAATTTTCTTTGAAAAGTGCGTCTCGCTCACACTTTCTTTTCGACGGGGACTGTCCACATACAAAGTTGAAGAACGGGAAATGCCTCCTTCACTTCACGGTAGTGAACCGTCTTCTTCGTTCATGGGTGGCCGTTTCCTCCGTTTTCTTTTTCCTTATCCAGACACGGTCTGAGTCGACAGTGATTGTTCGGTGGACCAAACAGCAACTGAGTGCCAACATGCTGTGTGGTGGCACGCTTCGAAAAAAACCCACCTGAGATCGAATGGCGGTGCTGTCAGGGTCTATCCTATTAGTCCTCCCCGGTTCCTTTCATCTTCCTTTTCGCTTTCGCACCCCACGATAAAGAAACAAAATGAAGTTTGGCAAGGCGTTCATTCAGCAGCTTTCGCGCGTTGCCGCGTGGCACCACCATGCTCTCGCGTACAAATCGCTCAAGCGACTAGTGAAGCAGTGCGCTGGGCTCTCGCATCACCACAAATTGTGCGCCGACACGCTCGCGCAATGCCGCGTCCGTGCCGACCAGACGCCACGAACCGATGCCGCGCTGCGTATGTTTCCCTCTCTCTCTCTCTCTCGGTCTTCTACAAGAATGCTGCTAACGACACGCCTACCTCTCTCCTATTGCAGAAGCGTCGCCGGTCGAGACCGCGTTTTTCTCGGCACTGCGCGACGAGATCTACAAAGTTAATCGGTTCTTTTTGCACGAGCAACGCATTTGTGGTACGCGCCTCGCGCGTCTCGAATACGACATCCAGCACGCAACACGGGCGATTGCGCGCCATCGATTTGTGAGTGGATATGGTCGCCATGAGCAGTGGCTGTATCGCGCCGGTCAATTGTACCGAGAGCTCGTTGCGCTCGAGGGGTTCTGCGTGCTCAACGTGTGCGCCGTATCCAAGATCCTCAAAAAGCACGACAAGTGGACCGCGTACAACACACGCGCGCGCTTTGAATACGCCGTGCTGGTCAAGCAGCCGTTTGCAACCTACGCACCTTTATTGCAAATGCTCCGCCGCGTTGAAACTATTGCGTGTGGCGTTTCGCTGGTCGCGCTCACCGAGCAACCTACGCGCTTTTCGCTTCGCTCACCCATGTTGTTGCTCGCTGGGCTCGCGAGTGTCGAGCGGAAACAAGTGAGTGAATTTGAGCTACCGCCGCTGCGGATCGTGAAGGAAGTGATAGAAGACGATGTGACCGTGACGGATTGTGAGGATCTGACCCCACGGGCGCCGGTCGAAGCTTTCGAGTACATCGGTGTGAATAGGGAGCGGGACGGTCAGCGGCCCCGCTAGCGACGACGGCTTTGAGTATATGCAGATAAACGAATCAAGCGAGCGTTTTCTGTTGAGCCGCTCACCAAATTTTACAACGCGTCGCGAATAGTTAGCGGACAGCTGCATGCGAGATCACCAGCAACCCAGGAATCAAGCATGATGCGATCTACGTCATTGTGGATCGTGGACATCTGAATGAATCCAGAGTGTCTGGCAAGTGAACTAGGTCAAACAGGCATTTGTATTGCCTGCCTGCAGCGTTAGCATGATGCGATGCCGTGTCGCTCCCGTTCCGTTCAAGGAGGCATCGAGATATTGGGCTTTTCGGGGAATGGCAATGAGATGGGTACTGAGATACTTGCATGGTCTGTGATGTATCCATATATCGGTATTCTCTTCAAAATACCGGTTTCTGTCGTGTCCCATCGATGGCCGTTTCTGCCCGCTCGCATCGCGCTTGACAATCCGACACTTGCAACCTCACCACGTCAGTTTTTTTTGTTTTAGACGCGCCTTTAGACTCCACGTCCGCACGAAACGGCACCAGACCACAATCTCCACCATGGGCAAGAAGCGCCTGTCGGCCCCACGGCGCAAGAAGGACGCGGCTCTGGAGAACGGCAATGACGACGGCGCCGTCGTGGCTGCTCCGGTTGACGACCAGACGATTGACGTCGCAACGTCCGTCTCACCCCGCAAAAGTCCACAGATTACCCATACCGATCCGTCCTCGGCACCGTTAGACGCGTCTAACCTTCGAGCAACCGCACCAGCGACCAGCTCATCTGAATCGACCAAGCAACAAGACGCGCCAGCAGCTCCAATGGATGCTACCGAGCAAATGGATGAGGACGCGCTGCTGCCGCCGGCGCAGCTCGTGCGGACCCACGCCATGGAGTCGGCGTCGTCGTGCTCATCGATCACCGGCCCCATGCCGCGCTCGCGCAGTCTCGTACTCAACGACAATTCCACCGTGCTGCAAGCCATGCCCACGAGCGGCACCGAGGTCGTCGAGGTCGTGGCCGAGCAGAGCTGGTTGCTGACCAAACTGACGGTGCAGCTCTTGTGGGCGTTGCGCGCGTCGCCCAAGTGGATCCTCATGGCGCTGCGGCTCGTGAGCTTTGTGGTGCTGTTGCTGCCTGCGCTCTTGCGGATGGTACTGTACTGGGCATTCGACGCCCACGTCCACAAGCACTTGATCTACGGTCTCCACGGCCGCAATTTGCTCGACGTGTATACGGTCCCATCGGACAAAATTATTAAGCCCACCAATCAGCAGCTCCAACCCCTCGACAACAAGCCACCGGCGGTGACAGCGTTGCAGGCCCAAGCGCAAACGCTCAAGCGACCGGTCGTCGTCTTTCTCTCGGGCGGCGCCTGGATCATTGGCTACAAAGCCTGGGGCGCACTCATGGGCAAGGCATTGGCAGCGTTTGGGATTGTGGTTGTCATGCCCGACTACCGCAATTTTCCACAAGGTATTTTGCCCGACATGGTCGAAGACGCAAGCATGGCATTGCAATGGGTATTTGACAACGTCCACCACTTTGGCGGTGACCCCGAGAACGTGACGCTCGTGGGCCAGTCGGCGGGCGCCCACATTGCACTGTGTACACTGCTGGAACAGGTCGAGAAACGTGCACAGCGTTTTGCCACTTCAAACGAGTCGAATCCGATGGCCGTGGGCGTAGCGTCGCCGTCGTCGTACTCGTCGTGCAGCGGTTTTTCCAATCATTCCATTGCAAGCGACAGTGGAGCTGTCTTGCCCCACACGGCGACCTGGGACCTGCGTCAGATCCGTACGTTCATTGGCATCTCGGGACCGTATAACATTGAAGCGTCGATCGAAACGTTCCATCGCCACGGCTTTGATCGCTCGGTCGTGGACCGCATTATGGACCACCGCATTGGGTTCTTCTCGCCGGCCTTGCGGCTCTTCGAGTACAGCGAACACGTCCGTGCGGGGGATTTGCTGCAAGAGTTTCCACCAACCTACTTGTTTCACGGCACGGCCGACGCCACGGTCAAGTGGAAATCCAGCGAGCAGCTCGCGAGTGCGATGTCAACCTGCGGCTTGCGCGTCGAGGCCCAGTACTTTGAAGGCAAGACTCATACGGATATTATCATTGAAGACCCGATCTCGGGCAGCGACGATGTCTTGTTTTGGCAAATCATTGATGTTATCAAAACGCGGTCGCCGCGCGACGTGCATGGCGCTGCGGCGTTTACGTTTCCCGAGACCTTTACGCTGCCGCGGCAGTATTACCCGAGTGTGCTGGTCAAGCTTGCACGCGCCGTAAATCCGTTTTGAAATAGGAACGATTGAAGAGGCAGGCATTAGACAGTTATACACAACAAAGGGAGACTCTATACACTTGCATAATCCATGTGCTATTCCCAGTACGAGATTGCTGGCGTCGTGTTGCGTGCTGGCACGAGCATATCCACGGTCTCGCACTATGAACCAACCGAGGTGGACCGTTTAGACCTCGTTCTGCAGCACCGAGAAGAACGCCATCTCACACAGCGACGCTTCTGGATAGGATAGGATAGCGGCAACGTGCAGCACGAGTTGGGCCGTCACCTAGAGCGTGAAAAGCGAGAGCGGTTGATAGATGTAGTGGCGCGGTAGGGCGGGAGTTGGTGCGATATTAGCTTAGGCTAGGCCTCCAATCTTCGGGCTAATCGCCAACCTCATTAGCATTGAGCACCACCCAACCATCAACTATTGTACTAAGCTAGCCTAACGCACACATGCTGGTTGTTGGATTGGTCCACTTGGTGACTCGCCGAACCTGACAGATCCCAAAATCACGCCAACTGTAATGGCCGACGCTACGCGCGACGAACTCGCGCTCGCAGCTGCGCGCGTCAACCTCTGTCTCGGCTACGAGCAGCGCCTGCTTGCACGCAACGCAACGCAGCGCAAGCTCCCAGTAACCATTGTCAGCGGCTTTTTGGGCGCCGGCAAGACCTCGCTGCTCCACCACTTGCTGGCGAATCGCCTGAACCTTCGCGTCGCCTGCGCTGTGAGCGACCTCGCCACGATCAACGTCGACCAACTGCTCGTAAGCGACAAAACACTCTACGCCCTCCAGCTCGCCGAAAACCCAGCATTGAACGCGGCGTCAGCGGCGCCAGTCGGTCCTGCCAACTGGAAAAAGCAGTTCACACACGACGCCCAAGTGTTTGGCGTCGCGAGCCGCGCGGTCGATGCGTTCCAAGACGTGATTTGGAACGTGCTCCAGCAGCACGACGAGCCGTTTGATTACCTAGTCATTGAGACCAGCGGCACAACCGATCCAACGCAATTAATCGCGGCGGTCCAGCAGAAATTCGGCAAGCTCACGCGCGCGCGGCTCGACGCGGTCGTCGTGGTCGTGGACGGCGATGCTGTGGCCAGCGACGCGCGTGCAGACCAGCCGCCCACAGCCGTCGCGATCCACCAGCTCGCGTGTGCCGATGTGGTCGTGCTGAATAAAATTGACCTGCTGGACGAGGCCGCTAAGGTGGTGGCGAGACAAGTGATTGCCCAGTACGCGCCGCTTGCACGGGTCTACGAGACCCAGCACGGCCGCGTGTACTTGCCCCATGTCTTGGATGTCGCCCCGCCCGACGGCATCCACGAAGCCGTGAGCCATGAAAACGTCACGCCCCATTGGATCTGCGGCGACGACACTAGCCAGCGGCGGCTGCGGCGCAGTGGAAACGATCGCGTGGGAGTTCCGAATGGTGGTGGGGATGGAGAGGAGACCGCATCAGCCTTCCAATCGGTTGCGTACGAACAGACAGGCTTGCCCGTGACGCTCGGCCAGCTCCACCATTATATTCGAGAGGTGCTGCCGCCTAGTGTGCTGCGGGCCAAAGGCGTCATCCACATTGCCGACGACCCGACGCATCGCTACGTGGTTCAACTCAGCGGCAAGAAACGGCTCGAGATTGAGAATACGGGCCGGTGGGTGACCCAGCCCAAGACCCAATTTGTCGTGATTGGTGCGGGTTTGGACGAGGAGGTTGTGCGGCTCGATCTCGAGACCGCGTTTCGAGGGTCACCACGTGATCCAGCTAGTGCGCTGGAGCTGAAGGCGGAGCTGAATACTACTTTGTCAGCGTCACTGCTGAAGCTGCAACGCGATCCGCGGTTTGAAATTGTGCGGACGCTGGACCATGCCGTGCAGTTTCGTCTTCGGATTCCGTCGGCCAAGGCCGACGAGACCATCATGAAGCACTACCACCACGTCGACAAGAACGACATGGTACGTCGTCTTGTGCACGAAGTCAATGCACTCGGTGGGGGAGCGTTGCTGCTACCAGCGGTCGTCCAGCCTCCACGGGATGGAGGAGAGGACCCCCACGCGAGTGATCGCTATGACGAGGAGTCGATTGTCGTCGCGGTCGCGGCGACGACTGGCCCGACGACATTAGTGGATATGTGGGACGCTGTCGACGCCCGCGTCGCCGTGATTCTGAAGGAAGTTCACGAGAAATTGTCGCGCTGCATGTGCGGCTTTTAGCAGACCAAGGCAACAACGAGGAGGGAGAATTAATAGTGTGGGGATATATAAACGAGTAGAAATGCAAGCAACACACCCACACATCCACATATGTATCCACGACGAGCTCTCACTATCAGTCGGTGAAGATCACGTAGAGCGCGTGGATAATCCCCGGCAAGTACCTATGGATCCATGTACACCCAATTCGTCAGCCAAAAATGATAAAACTATCTTCACAGCCCCAGACATACCCGAGGATCGTGAGCAAAACGTTAATCGCAAAGTTCTTGTCGCAGCCCGTCTCCAAAAACACCCCCAGTGGCGGCAGAAAAATCGAACAAATGATTTTCGCCACCTTGTTCCAGTTCACAACGCCTTGGTTGTCACGCGCGCGCTTGTCGTCTCGCGTGCGGCCGCCGTACTGCCCATACTGCTGCTGTTCGTGGCCATAGTTGGGCCCACCTGTCATTCCTCCCCCTCCTGCAGCTCCCGGCCCTCCGCGTTGGCCGCCGCCTCCTCCAGCCCCTCCTCCTCCGCCAGTGTGTCCGCCACTGGGTCCAGGGCCGTAGCCTCGTTCTGCGTGGCCTGGGTGGGGCGAATGGGCTTCTTCCCACCACGTCGTTGCCTGCGGAGGGTACGGCTCTGCCTGCGGCTGCGGCTGATGCTGATGCTGCTGAGGTTGCTGATGTTGCTGAAGTTGCTGAGGATGCTGATGTTGCTGAGGTGGTGGCTTGGACGACGAGCTGGTCCCCATCATACTACTGAGCGTGGAGCCTTGCTGCTGGCTGTCATCAATCGCTTGCTGCTGCGGCGGCTGCTGTTGCTGTCGCTGTTGCTGTTGCTGCTGCTGCTGCTGGTACTGCTGCTGGGCGTGGGAGGCGGGCGCCGCAGTCGCCTGCCGCACCGTGTCAGTCGTCGCCGAGCGGTCAGCGGACGATGCCGTACTCCTGGGGTCTTGTGTGTTGGTCGTAAACATCTCTCTCGCGGGCAGCGACAAAAACCGATAATGAAAAAGAGAAGCAAAGAGAGGAGGGGAGGGGACCAATCTAGGCAGAGAAAGCAGAGAAAGCAGAAAAGCAGAGAAAGCGGACGGCGGCAGATCCGACAGTTGTGTTGAAGAACAGAATATGATGCGATATGTCGGCTTCGGTTCGCCGCGTCCCAAGACAGACCAGACCCACAGTGGTAAATACATACGAAGTCTCCTACTGTATTAATCGCTAGTGAGAAGATACAATACGTGGAGCAAGCCAGGGAGGAACCTAGGGAGAAAAAACACCAAGCGTGAGTGGATGATACCCATTGTAACCAGCGTCTTTATAGAGACGTACCCTAGTAATGTAAGCAGCAGGTTCAAGACAATCTCGGGGGCAAACCCTAGCTCGAGATAGACGCCGAGCGGCGGGAGCAGCAGCGAAAGTAGGAATCGCGTCTGGTCTTCGGCCGCGAGCGTCTGCACACGCATAACGCGGCCGTGCGCGCGCAGGAATTTGTGCTGCGTGCGGCGCGCCGAGCTTCTGGCGGACGCCATGGTTTGCTGCATATTTGCAAGCGGAGTGCTGGAGGCAAAAGGCTTCATGGGTGGTATAGTAGGGTGTCGTGGCCGGAGGGCAAGTGAGAGAATGGGATCAAAACCACATGCCGAACGGGTTGTTTCGGAGAGATGGCTGTGGGTACAGTCAGTCAGCCCTGAGGTTCTTCAAGAGTGCGACAGATTTCTAAAATTCGAACCCATCTCATCGCATTCTGTGTTTTTTTTCGAACCTACCATGTACCTAATCTCAGTAGATCTCAGTCAGAGTGATGGTCATTCACTGTGATCCTAGAATTTTCGAAGCGTGCAAGTCACACCCTTGACGACCAAGCGAACAGAACTGACAGAGTGTATACTAAATGAAGACTGCTAGTATGGTTCTACCGGAAGCAAACCTTTCTCGAGTCTCGAGTCTACTTCATTTCGGCGACGCTCTGGCGCGAGGCGACCGACTCTTTGCTGTCGAGCAAGAGGTCCACATCGTCGTTGGACGAGTCCATGCCGAAGTTCATCTTGCGCATGGTAAACACAAACGCCACGAGGTTCACCAAGCTCACGGCGCCCATGGTAAAGTACATGTACTCGAGGTTGTCCTTGTTCAAGTCGTCAAACTTGAGGAATGGACGGAACATGATCGTGAACGCCGACGTGAGCGACGAGCCCATGGACGACATAAGCAAGTTCACGGCCATGGACGTGCTCTTGAGCGACAGCGGCACGTTCGAGTAGAAGACGTCGTAGGCCGTGACGTTGATCAGGCACTCGGCGAGCGCGATAAACACATAGTTGGGGATCGCCGCGGCCCAGTAGATATTGTTCATCGGCTGGTTCGAGCCGTCGTCGCGGATCGGCGAGCCGTCGGCGCGCTGGAGCGGCCCGGCGTTGCGGCGGATGACCTCAAAGATGCCAGCCCACACGACACCGATAACGGCGACCACGAGGCCGGTCGTCGCCTTGCCAAACTGCGACGGACGCTTGCCAAAGCGGCGCGTGTACCACGGGTACACGACCGAATCGAGCAGAGGAATGCAAATCACAATCACGATCGGATCAAACACGCCCAGCATCGAGCCCGGCACTTGGCTGTTGTCTTCGTGGCTTGTGCTCCAGCGCAAGTCGCACTGCTGCGTGATCGACTGAAAGTTGGCGTCGGTCTGGTCGTAAGCGCACTGCCAAATGATCGTGTAGGCTGCAAACGGAAAGCACCGGAAGAGCTTTTTGTAGCCGTCGACGGCTTCGTCGTTGAACGACCCGCCGTGCGAAATCTTGGCGCCGTCGATAAACGACGTGTCCATGCCAATGTAGACCCACGAGATAACGCCAATCAACACAGCGACTGCCGAGAGGTATGAGAACGCTTCACCGGTGTGGCCCTTGTCGGCGGTGAACGCCGCAATCACATTGAACACGAGCGACACCAGCATCGTGATCGTACCGTAGAGGAGCACACTACCCTTGAAGTGGACCTTGGGAGCGTGGAAGAACAAACGGACCAACGTCGAGATCGATTTCTCCGACGGCGACTGGTAGACGTAGCGTTTCATGCCCAGCAATAAACTGCCGATCGCAAACAGCATGACGCACGCGCAGATGAGGTAGGTCGCAAAGTAGCCATACTCTTTCGGGATCAAACTCGAGCCGTTCACGCAGAGGTACGAGAGGTACCCGTACGAAAAGCACGAGCCAAAGTTGACGCAAAAGTAAAAGTAGCTGAAGTAGGTGTCCTTGAGCTTGACTTCTTTCGGGTCGCGCGGGTCAAACTGGTCGGCGCCAAACGTAATCACGTTCGACTTAATCGCGCCGGTACCAATGCCAATGCCGAGGTAGAGCCCAATGACAAAGATGATCTCGGCCGTCGACTGGTTCTTGTAGACGCTAGGGTGGGCAGCGATCGCCACGAGGAAATCGCCGACGCAGTACCACACGCCAAACGTGAGGATTGTGCGGAAGCGGCCCCACTTTTCGTCGGCGAGGTAGGCCCCGAAGAGCGGCGACAAGTAGCAGATCGAAGTCCAGGTCGACTTGAGGGCCGAGGCCGACACGAGGCTCCAGCCAATGCGGGTCTGCATGAAGTTCTTGAGGCCTTGATTAATGCCGTAGTAACTCAAACGTTCAGCGAGCTCCATCATGAGGATGAAGAACGTCACTTGGACGAGCACATTGCTGTATTTGCGCGGCCGCGAGTCCCAAATGGCCGCGACATAGGGCGTCACGTCGGGCGTCGAGGCGCCAGGGGTCTTGACCGGCGTCGACGACATCTCTTTTACTAGCAGACACACGTCGGAGGAGCGGACTGAGAGGAGAGGAGGAGGTCTTTAGCTGGACGAAGGAAAAGCGAGAATGATGAAGAGATCCGAGCACAGGGAGTTGGTGGTGGGAACCATGTCACTCAGGACATGCAGGAGCGGAGGAGAGGAGCATAGAGTGGACACGCGGATGACCAAAGGAGCGAGGGGGCGGGAGCGGAGCGGGTGGCTGGAATAGAAAACGGCTGCCATCAGAGGACGACCAGCACGGCACACTGGGTCATTGCTTACACATACTTACAACCTACCCAGCGATCCCGACAGAAATTGGATTCGCAGTGGTGTTTATGCATGGTCGACGTGGAGAAGGGGTAGGGATGGACAGTGGCATGGAAACGTGTCGAAATATGACGGACACATGGGACAAAACACCATCGGAATGTTCTTAACGGTACAATGTGCACGACAATCGCCACAATTTTCACGATGTAAGGAGTTTAATCACTGATATAATAGGAGAAAACCCGGAATCGACCACAAATAGCCAGTTTTGCCTTGCTGTGCTCCTGGATCACAGGGTGATGAGTCTCGCTGCGTCGGGTCGTCTGCACTTTTGAGACATGTGCACCTGATGCTCACACTGGCCAGGCTCAGCATGAAACAAACACAAACAACAAGAGCCGGAAGCGCAAAAAAAATGCGATATACAGAACTCAAGCAGTCACTAAGAAATCGCAAACAAGAACAGAGACCACTGTTCCCGCTCTCGCCTAATCAGTCGTGTCGACAGAAGCGCTGCAGTACAGATTTGTCGAGTCGACATTGCAGGCTCTGACTGCATGGAGAAGAAAAAATCAGAATCGTGGTTTTTGAGAAACCGGTTTTGGCACAAGCTGTACTCGTATCTTTGTTGATCTATGGTCATGGGCATAGAATGCATTGCCACTCTGTCTCTTGATGATGCCGTGATGGATGGAGGCCGTAGTGAGTGGAGACCCTCCATCGTCCATCTCCTCGGTGGACTGTGGCCGTCCGGCTCAGCTGTGAATGGCCCATTCTCAGACCTTGAGCGCGGCACAGCATCATAATCTACTGTGGCTGCACTCCATCTCCATCTCCCCAAACTCCCACACTATGTGGAAATCATAATCCGCCACGGTGGATCGCATTTTACTGATTTGATTTCTTTTATCCACTTTGGAGGCGCTTGGGAAAGGGATATAGGCGTCTGAACCTGTGCATAAGTTGGTTCTTGTGCCGTCACCATAACACCAAAACAAAGAGCGTACAGTAGACGGATGTGCACACGCAATCATAAAGCGATACAGGGAGACTGTTCAGCAAGACTGTAGCCGGTTCCATGTTGCTCCGGCAGCAGCGAGTGAGCGGATGCCATCGCGCCGTGTCATCACTGTCCGAATTCTGCCCAACGCCCAGACATCATCTGCCGATTGACTTGAACTTGACGTGCTGTACAGAACAGTACAAACACGATCGGGTGTGTGTTACCCTGGCTCCAAAATGCTGCTGGTTTTGTGGGGTCCTTCAACACAGCATTCCTGCCAGTAGATTTCAAGATGCTTTAGGTAGACTGTCGTTTTCCTTCCTCAGAGACTGAAATCGCATTTAGTTGCTGGCTTATTGTGTTCTCTCTTGGTGATCGCAGAGTGGACTTAACTCGGTCCATTTATTCGATTCAAGTCTTATAGCAATCCCACTATTTTGATCCGCTGCCGCGACTAGAGTGCGTCGTTGCAGAGAAAATGACCACTAAAACTAAACTCTGCGACATGTGGTAAATGTAGCCATGTGCGTTTCTAAAACCCAATCACCCAGATTGGGTGACTGGCATCGCTGTGTGTAATTCCTGTTGTTTGGACCCTCGCCGTCGCCACGAAGGTAAAGCCGCGTCGCGGACCCGGTTAAGCGTTGTGAGGGTGCGAATCCATTCATTGCATCACGTGCAGTTTCGAGCGTACAGTGCCACACACCACTCACAAAAGCCATACTCCCTTCGCAATGTCTATCGGCAAAAGCCTCACCTAGACGCTGGAAACGTGGGAATCTCATTGATCGCGCATCTCAGTATGGCACAGGCATGATCGCAATTACGTTCATCCACTCAGCTCTTCATGGAGGCAACGAATGCGATCTTCACGTGCCTTGGACACGCGATATTGGACTCCGAAGAAATCGAGAAGTTGAAAGGTCTAACAGCTATTGGTCTCCTGCACGCGATAGGCCGTTGGCCGTGGGGCGGATAACGTAGACCTCCCCATCCCCATAATCGCACAATACCATGGCGGTACAGCAGCGAACGCGGTGATACTATAACAATATCTTCGCCACACACCAAGATCAAATCCATCACGAGGGCGTCCGTAAGTCTTAGTTTGAGGAGAGAGTGCGACTTCGCACTTCTGTCTCCATCACGCCGGCCACATTTGTTCCACATATTGTAGGTACCGTTCGGGTATTTGATACACAGCCCACCCTCCCCAGCCTTCCGGTGTTGCCCCATTCTCTCTGTACTCGCCTGGCGGGATGTCACCCAGTACGGGCTGCACTGCACATCAGAGCGTATTCGAGCATGTGGCTATTGTATCTTCGTCTCGCTGCTTGGTTGCGCAGCAGTCAAACGGCTATTTGCTGTGGGAACTTACTACTACGAACGGTAAGACCACATTTTCCTGATCGCGTGCCGTTCGGCGATAGTGCAGTTCTGTACCTTCGCTTTGCATGAGTCTGTCGGTTTGTCGTAGGTCGGTACCCGGGTACATAGAGTACAGTAACAGCTGTGGGTAGGGACGCGCCGTGTGCTTTGCCTTTCCGAGCGTCTTTCCGCTGCCGCAGTGGCTGCGCAATTGACGTCCTGCACTGTTGTTAATCCCCACCTTATCGTCCGCCAGCATGAAGGGTGCGGTACTGCACATGTTCAAGTACAACTACAGCAGCGTGGTTTCAGCTGACTCGTTACTCTTGCCAATGGCAATGCGCGGGTGCTGCGTATCGTGACGTGGACGTGTCTCGGAGCGTCGCGTGACCAAGATTTAACGGAGTGACGGCGACGAACGCACGACGCACGAGCACACGCCCCTGAGATCTTCCCATCTCCGGATCCCAGATCCGCTGTTCAGCAGCGTGCGTCTGGACTGGACTGGACAGGGATCTCAACTCCACATTGGAATGGATTGTTCGACACCTGCGTCTACATTCCAGATGCCAGCGCGACCACGTTCTTTTTCACAGTGGCACTGCATGTGAAGAATCCCCCAGGATCTTTGTTGTGATTGGGAGAGAGCTAGCAACCGTGATCATCAGCATGTATCAACTATTGAGGGTTTAGTGGAATAGAAATTTCCCTAGTCCCATTAGTACAATGACGACGAATATTAGATTATAGAGGTGTAACAGCTGGGCTGAGTCGGGATATGCGACAATCCCCCAAATTACGTGAGACTTTCGGCCATATCCGACCAAGAGAGGCAGTGCAATCTGCAAATTACATGCTGAGACAGACTCGGTCGCAGCGTCTCTTATCTGCGTTTTAGGACCTGCATGCACAGAGACAAGCCACCGCCGTGGATCTACACTGTTTCGGTATAAAGATCCGCTCATGAATCCCAGCCGCACTGTTTCGACGACATGGCACTGTAGCCTAGCGGCTCCGGCTCGTTTGTGTTTGCGTGCCTGTCACGTGGGTCGTCTGGAATATTCACACTGTGATATTGTAATGGGTGGGGGCCTGAATGCATCTGGCTGGTGGCTGTGTGCTGAGCTGAAGGCACGCCATGCGAGCGTGACCGCTGTTCTCCACCACCCAGTGAATGTTCCGTCCGTGCCGCACAGACAGGCCCTACCAGTTCTTGCGCTGTGGTCCCGCGAGGCTAGATGTTTGTTGCGATCTCATTCGAGCTCGTTCGGCTGTATGTAGTCACCACTCGCAGATTTGCTTTCTCTAAGCGATACCCGACCCCATCGCCACTATGTCGCCGTCGGTGCTCGCCCACATTTTCCGCACCAAGCCGCTGCGTGTGATCCGCGCCGAGGAAAACTCGCAGGACCTCCCGCGGTCGCTCTCGTTGTTTGATTTGCTCTGTATCGGCGTCGGCGGCACAGTCGGCAGCGGCATTTTCGCGACCACGGGCAACATTATCTCGACCGTCGCTGGCCCGGCCGCCGTGCTCTCATGGGCCATTGCGGGTACGATTTGCGTCATCAATGCGTTTGCGTACATGGAGCTCGTGACGCGCGTACCGTCCTCGGGCAGTACGTACGCCTACGCCTACCACACGCTCGGCGAGCTTCCGGCGGTCATTGCGGCGTGGCTACTCACGCTTGAGTACGCCATGTCGGGCGCAGGCGTCGCGCGCAGCTGGGCCCAGAAAATGGAGGACTGGCTCACCGAAGACTATCCGTCGCACAACTTTCACTGGCTCAACGAGACCCACACCAACTTGCTAGCGGCCTTGGTCATGGCTCTGAGTGTTGGCGTCTTGCTGGTCGGTGTCCGCTTTGGCAAATTCTTTGTCAACACAATCACGATTATCAAATTCGTGATTGTGATTTTCATTGTCGTCGCGGGCTTTGCGGTCATGGACACGACCCACCTCTCTCCCTTTGTGCCGCCGCGCGACGACGAGCTCAAGGCATTTGGGTGGCAAGGCGTGATCAGCGGCGCGTCGGCCGCGTTCTTTGGGTACGTCGGCTTTGATGAAGTGTGCTGCTTGGCGGCCGAAGCCAAGAACCCCAAGACCGTCATGCCGATCGCCGTCATCAGCGTCGTGCTCGTGACCATGATCCTGAGTGTGTTTTCTTCGCTCGTGCTCGCGGGCATGATTGACTTTCGCGACGCCATTAATTTCTCGGTCGGGTTCCGCAACCAAGGCGCCGACTGGGCCGCCAAGATTGTCCACGCCGGCGAGACGGTGACCATGCCCGTGGTTGTGCTCATTGCGTTCCTCGCGCAGCCGCGGCTCAACTATGCGCTCGCGTGTGACGGCCTCATGCCGCAGATCTTTGCCAAAGTCGACGAGAAAGGCAACCTCTTTGTCAACACACTGCTTACGGGCATGGTGTTTGTGGTCATTACGTTTGTCGTGCCGTTCTCGACGCTGTGGGACATTGTGAACTTCGGGATTTTCCTAAATTTCGTCATGACCAATGCCTCGCTCTTAGTCGCGCGCACGCGCCAGTCGTCGCCGCGCAACGGCGCCATTGCGATCGCTGTGCTCTGTGGCTGTGCCGTGGTCGCGGCGTTCACCTACCAAAAAGGGTATGAGGAAGTCGCGCGGGCCGACCGCAGTGTCGCAGTCTTGGTGATTGCAATCGTGTTCCTCGCTGGCGCCATTGGGGCCTGTCTTTATATCGCGGTCATGTGTCCGCAAGAAGCGTTGGAGCCCGATGTCTACGCCGCACCGCTCGTGCCGTTCCTCCCGACGCTGGCGATCATTGCCGACTTCTACATGATGTCGCAGATCAGTGCGTTGGGGCTTCAGCTCAGTCTTGCGTGGGTCGCGGCCGCCGTCATCTCGTACTTTGTCTATGGGTATGGCAACTCGGCGGGCCGCACGGGCTGGAGCGCGCTGCTGCACTACCTCCCGCACCTCTCGGCGAGCGTCCAGGGGGATGAGAACAGCGACAGCATTGGCGCGCCCATGCTGGATGGCAATGAGATGCTCTCGCCGCGCAACAAAGCCAAGCTCCAGCAGCCATGAGAGAGAGGGGGAGAGGGAGATAGATCCCTGCCTCGTTGTCCGATTTTAGAAGACGTGCACGTAAAAAACTTTTAGACCTTTTTGCTTTTTTGTTGTTGGTTGATTTGGATGAGTCTATCAAGAAGAACGCGGTGGGTTTCCGTTGGGACCATTACCCATCTCGAGAGAATGAAGGAGTGAGGAGTAGGATTTCGAAAAAAGAGCTGTTCTTGGACAAGTCGGTCGCGACGATTGGGTCCGGATTGAAAAGGTGTACGCGTGCTCATCGTAAGCAAGGAGACACAAGTTAGCTGTTCGAGTTGTACCTTCGCAATCTTCGTTGGACCTGCAGCTGCTGCACAAAAAGTGGGCCAGCAGCAGCCGACAGCTTGGGATCATGAAATGCCCATCACAGCAGCCGGCAGCTTGGGATCATGAAGTGCCCATCACAGCAGCCAGTGGACACGCGGCCACTAACAAGACCAGAGCAATGAAAAAAAGACTCGAGAGCTGTTGCCCGTGGGGTCCCGTGGGGTCATCGCAGTCGCAGCACTTGAGACACCATAGACCATGGTCTCATTAAGAGAGAGAGAAGGAATCAACAGCACAACTTGGTCTTATTCATATAAAGTTGATCGTTTGGAAAGCACAAAAGGCTGCGTGTCTGTATGTCGACAGGACCGTCTTGCTTGGTGGACGATGGTTACTTTTGGACGAGGATGTAGACCGCATGGATCACGCCAGGAATGTAGCTGCAAGCGCAAGAGAGACATACATACATTAGTCTACTTCATTCCCACACAAATATAAGCAAGAGCAACGTACCCGAGCAGTGTGAGCAGCACATTGATTGCCAGGTCCTTGGTGCAACCGACTTGGAAGAAGACGCCAACCGGCGGGATGATCACGGAGCAGATCAAGCGCGGGATGTCACCACAAGTCACAGGCATGATGGAAGCAGTCGGGGAGGGGTTGAGGGAGTGGAAGTCGTTAGCGCTTGAGGAGGCGGATTGGAAACTCCGGCCGTGTGTCCTCTGTGTCCTTTGACGAGCAATGTTCTTCTCCCCAGCAGCCAAATTGCACCCATATCATGCCAAGTAGATCCGTAAGCGGATTGGTTGAAATAATATCGAAATTATGATTGGTCGATCACTGGGCTGAAGCCTAAACAGAGTGGCGACATGTCGTGTCCAATAAGTCGGAACAGATCACAGATTCGGAAGAAATGTTATGACACCGAGGTTTGAGGTCCAACCATTTTGGCGCTTGGACAGAGAGGACAACAAGTTATAACACACAAACAACCAATCAATCACCGCTACTTAGAGAGAAAGTTACCGATCAAATTGTGAAACGGCACAGCTTGCACGGTCAGTCGACGGACACTCTGCGCACATCGTTCGACCATGACGAACGGGTTCAAACCCCGCCGCTGTATAAAGGAAGTTAAGGAGGCGTCAGCCTCACTGTGGGTGCCAGGGTTCCCACACAGCAGCCGTGGATGCTGACGCCCCCGTCATTATTCATTGCTTTATAGGCCGGCTTCACGAAACACGCACCCACAATAGTGTCCACACTAGATTATTCCTAGACCTTGATAACCTTCTCGGCAGTTGCCTTGCGCTTTTTTTATCTCCGCTTTGCGCATCGCGAGCAGTCGCTCACGCAACGGCAGACGCGCGTTCGTACGGAGAGCAGACAGTCCAGCACTGAGATCCGTCGACCGGAGCTTGCGCTCCAACAGGCCCATGACCCCAATGTCAAGCGGCTGCAGTTCAGCAGTCGTATTTATTGGGAGAGGAACCACCTCCGTGCCGAGCTCTGGAAAAGCATCGATAGATGCGTCGGAGACATGCGACTTGAAATTGTCCACGCAGAGAGCAAGAGCGTCCGGGTGGTCCGTGTAGACGTAGTCCTTCCATGCGCGCTCAATGAAGTGCTCCTACCAGACCTGTGTCGTGTAGTAATCTGAAAAACGAGCTTGGCGTATGCAGCTCGTCTCCGGATGCTACCGTCAACGAAACAATCTTCGAGAAATGATGTGGTCGTCTAGCCACACAGATATCACAAACTTCTTTGAAGCGGAGACCTGAACTCTGGTACGACACGTCCCTAAAGACCCTCATGTGTCTAGAGTTGGTGATGGCGACGTTAGAGTGTGCTGGAATATCACCAGGAAGCTAGGCGGGCTTTCCCTTCCAGACACCAGGAACACCCCAGCCCGGTCACTTGGCAAATCTTCAGCTGTTGTATTGACTAAGATCTTGGACCAGCCCAATCACTTGGGTACGGTCTAGAAAGAGAGCTTCTCATTGTGACAGTGACAGTGACTTGTGGAGAATGTGGAAAGATCTGGACTGATCCCTCATAGAGAAAGGCTGTTTTTCGCATGCTGCCAAGCCAGACTCTTGCGACGGGGAAGGTTCGCGGCAAGAAGAAGGACATGGCGCGCATTACTGTTGCCCTCGGGTGTAATCTAAGCGGCGGCGAGAAGCCCACCCCGTTAATCATCCACACTAGCAAGAAGCCGCGCTGCTTCAACGGCGTGAACGTCGAGCGTTTGAGAGTGCAGTGCTATGCCAACAAGAAGGCCTGGATGACACGACCTATCTTCTTGGAGTGGCTGCACCGCCTGAACCTACGCATGCGAGATCGTCGCGTGCTTCTCTTGGTTGACAACGCGCCATCGCACGACGCGATTAAGCTCTCCAATGTGACTGTTCGCTTCCTCCCACCCAACACTACAAGCTTCTTGCAACCCTTGGATGCCGGGATTATCCGCAGTTTCAAGTGTAAATACAAGATGTATCTCATTCGATGGGTGATTGACCAGCTCGACAGTGTTGTCGGTTGCATGGACGTGCTGACGGCAATCAAGTTTACGGTCGAGGTGCGGACGAGGTGTCCGAAAACACCATCCGGAACTGCTGGTGTCACACGGTGTTGTGGCGGCGTCGATCGCGGCTGCGCTCAAGGTGTCCAACGACGCAACGGACACGGACGAGCACCCAGAGCTCAACGCGCTCATCCGCATCTTAACTTAGACGAACCGCTTGACGCGCATGTGTACATTGAGATCGAGGATTTCCCGTCGGCCCATCTCTCGACCGATGAGGATGAGGGTCAAAAATCACGGCCTTCTTCGACTCCGTTTAGCGTAGATAAAAAAAGAAAAGCCCCTTCACCCCTATGTTCACAAGCTCGGATTTGCTGGGATACCATGCCAGCCTTACACAAGTGACCACCCTACTGTTGCGCACCAGTGGGGCGGAGGTAACCTCGTGACTCATCATGCTTGCCATTGTCGATGGGTCTATAAATGACTAAAGTGCTCGACAGAAGTATAAGGCCACAACGTTAGTTTTCATTTTGTCGAATCAGAATCGAATTGGAAGCTCTAGTTTTGTCCAATACAAAGCCACAAATTTGGCGCCCATTCCAGTGCTCTACATTTCAAAATTGGCGCCCAACAGCCGAGGTTACAGCCCATCAAGCAAAATCGCTGTCCAACGGGTGGACACAAGTATAAGATCGGTGCGTAAATTAGCATGTTGAACGCATTTATTAGCTTGCTGACGCGTCCATTGGCTGCGTCTTGTGTTAGCTGACACGCTCAGCGATTTCCAGAGCGGGAGAGCGACAATTGCGATGCCTAGAGGCCCATCACTGAGTGACCGTGAACGTGGCCAGATTGATGCGTTTGCTGCCCAGTCTTTGACTCACAAGGAGATCGCAGAGCGTCTGGGCAGATCCAAGACGGTCGTACAGCAATACTTGAGTAGTCCAGAGACGTACGGGACAGCAAAACAATCAGGAAGGCTTCCCAGTTTGTCACCGGATAATTCTCGCCGGATGCTGCGTGCTGGTCACACGGGCAACTATAGCTCCACCCAGCTAAATTACGCGTTGGATCTGCCGATTTCAAACCGTCACGTGCGTCGCAAGCTGTCAGAGTGCCCTACGCGCAAGTACAAGAAGCGGAAAAAGACGCCAGCACTCACAGCGGCCCACAAGTTGAGGCGTCTCCGGTAGCCCGTGCTCGGTTGACTTGGTGCCGCACATGGCGCTAGGTTGTCTTCTCTGATGAGAAGAAATTCAACCTTGATGGCCCTGACGGCTTCCAGTACTACTGACATGACCTGCGCAAGGAGGAGAGGTATTTTCGAAACGCCAAATGGGCGGCGGGTCGGTCATGGTCTGGGGCGCGTTTTCGTACCAGGGTAAGTCCACTTTGGCGATTCTAAATGGGCGCCAAAATAGTGTCGCGTACGTAGGGACTCTTAAAGAGCATTTCCTGCCATTTACAACCCGTCATCATGCCGCTGGATCAATTCATCAGCAAGACAATGCATCGATCCACGTCTCGGCACACACCAAGTCGTGGCTCAGAGACCAAAAGATTCCTCTTCTGGACTGGCCAGCAAAGTCCCCGGATCTCCACCCCATCAAGAACTTGTGGGGGATCTTTCGTCGCCGCGTTTACGCCAACGGGCGTCAATTCGACAGCCGAGAAAAGCTCATCCGAGTCATTCTTCTTGAGTGGTCGCAAATCGACCTCACCGAGTTCCGGAAACTTCCATCGCTGCCTAAGCAACTAGGAGAGGTGCACGAGTTATCTTCCAAAAAAACTGTATATTTATGTCCAGTCTGTGGGAATGCGACTTTTATATAAGTTCGATAACTTCTGCTGTTGGGCGCCAATTTTGAAATGTAAAGCACTGGAATGAGCGTCAAATTTGTGGCTTTGTATTGGACAAAATTAGAACTTCCAATTCGATCTTGATTCGACAAAATGAAAACAAATGTTGTGGTCTTATACTTTTGTCCAGCACTTTACATTGGTCCCCAGTTCGAAAACTGACACGGTCAGAGATTCTATACCCTATTTTGTAACTTTTCTATATTGTTCTACCTTGTTCTGCTAAATATGCTCTTTTTCGTTTGTCTTGTAAATGTGAACAGCTCAGATCTGTATCCCGAAGTATCTCTTATAAAGGGCAGTGACTGTACCGTTAATCGGGCATCAAAAAAGGAGTTTTTATACTATCTGAGGTTTTGACGCGTATTAATATATTTGTGAAGGGTTATATTCGTAATTATGTCAATAGGTCTGGCAGATTTGCTATTATTTTGGACAAACATGTCGAATTTCACAATACTGCCACGAAACAAGCGAGCGGCCTGACTGCAGCCTCGCTTTCGTCTTTTTTGCTTCTTCGTTGGCATTGGTAATCGAGGCGGGGACGGGGACATCAGCAATAGCTTGGAAAATCCATTGGCTATTGCTGTAGGAAGTAGTACAGTACGAAATATCAGCAAAGCGCGAGATCGAAGCCATGGCTAGAGGCTGGTGAGTGGTGGGTGGAAGCTGATAGGAGCGATTACCGTGGGACACCATTGCACTACTCAAAATCAATTGTGGACCACGACGGTATTATCAAGCGGTATCATCAGGGGAAAGAAGTGAGATCGATGTAATCAAAGACACGAGCTGGTCTTATTCATAATTACTAGGTTGCATGCAAAAAGGAAGCGAACGACGACTTATGTCAACAGGATCGGCTTCCGCTTCGTCTACGACGCTCAGTCTCTAACGAGGATGTAGACGGCGTGGATCACGCCAGGGACGTAGCTGCAAACGCGGAGACAAATAGATTAGACCACCTTATTCCCATACACGTAGAGAGGCAGGAAACATACCCGAGCAGTGTGAGCAGCACATTGATCGCCAGGTCCTTGGTGCAGCCGACCTGGAAGTAAACCCCGACCGGCGGGATGATCACGGAGCAGATCAAGCGCGGGATGTCACCAGCAGTCACAGGCATGATGGAAGAAGTGGGGAGGGGAGGGTGAAGGTCACTTGAGCTTGCGGAGGCGGATTGGGGAGTGAGAAAAGCTTAAGTCTGTCTGGGGGCGAGGCAGCGTGTTCACGGACGAAGTTGTTCTCACCAGCGTGTACCCATCTCTTTCTGTCCAGCAGCTCCAGTACAATTGGATGAAATAGAGCAATATCTTTCTATTTTAGCCAATCGGTATCACGTATCTCTGTGTTATTTCGATTGGAGTGATGGTCATGAAGTCACTTGGTTCTCCTGACGAAGGAATCGACGCGACGTGAAGCCAGAAAAAGTGAGGGTAACATAAGGCTGCGCGTACGACAAAGTAGCAACCGTCACATTTGGGCGAATACGACGTGGAGAGAATGACAGGTTCGTTGTGGTGTGATAAGGATGTATATTGCGGATATTAGGGAGGGTGTCTAATGCGAGCATGGTCGCATTCGTCGTGCGCGATGGCAAAATTTAATGCTTGACAAGAATGTAGATGGCGTGGATCAGTCCCGGCAGGTAGAACAAAATCGTGAGTAGAATGTTGATCGCCAGGTCCTTGGTGCAGCCGACTTGGAAGAAAACCCCGACCGGCGGAATGATCACAGAGCAGATCAGACGCGGGATATCGCCACAAGTAATCGCCATGGTGGTTGAAGGGATGAAATAGGGAGAGCGGAGAAGGCGTGCTTGGAGTACTGGGGGAGAACCGCGCAGATTGAGGAATGAGAGACTATAGAAGCGTAGTTCCTGTGTCGAAAAGGAACGCGGAGGAAGGAAGCGTCGAAGAGTGCAGTCGAGACACAGAGGGTCTTAGAGAGGCACTGAGGAAAAAGCACATCATGGACTTTGTAGCTTCTGTGTTTTCACACGTCGTAGACCATGGTGGGTGCTGTAGCCACCTGAAGCTGCGACGTGTGTAAAGTTGAAAAATTCGAACCAGCGACACGTCCGATCTGTGTCGATTGGCCGACCAGCGCGCGTCTCAGTGTGGAACCGCCAACTGTTTCTCAGAACACACGCCCCGAGTCGGATGGATGGGCATTCGAAGGAGCTCCGATCACATGTCCCAAATCCCATTGCAGTTCCGGTTCAACAGATTCAACAGCAAATACGACACAGTTCTCCAGCAGCCAAGAGAGGCGGATCGCTGAGGCGGGCAGACGCCCACGAGCTCACATTAATCTCCGCCCCATACACTGTATCCTTAAAGAGTCTCCACAGCATTCGGTGGAGCCGCTCGTGGTGGGTACAGTAGCTGTTGGGTCAGACTCGCTCAAGGAACGTTACTGTATCGCGCGACGCTGACGAGCGTCTCGAGCGTCCGTGATGATTCAGACCCACAGGTCTACACCTATTATTACCGCGTGTGGGTGTGCGTGCTGTACAGTAAGTACACCATGCACCTGCTCACGGCCAGCGGCATCCTCCTTCTGCCAGAGTTTCTGCGTTAGGGTGGCTTGCAGTGGGCAGGCAAAATGGTTTTGTATGAATGGTGTATTACAGAAAAGTATACCGCATAAAAGAATTCGAACACACACACCGCCCCACTGTTACAACAGTAGTAGGCTGCTTTCTCAGACGTTGGTGATTGGCGTCTCGACTTCGGCGTACTTGGGCGAGCCCGAGGTCTTCTTGCCCGTGGCAAACAGCGCTTCGATGTCCTCCAACAAAATGCCTTTGGTCTCGGGGCAGAAGAAGAACACAAACACGCCGGCGCCGGCGCAGGTCGCCGCGAACAAAAAGAACACGCCGTTGATGTTGAGCGACGGGAAGAGCTTGACGACCCACGTCATGCACGTACCCATTACCCAGTTGGCCATGGTCGAGAGCGACACGGCTTTGGCGCGCACGTTCAACGGGAAGATCTCAGCCGGGTAGATCCAGCACACGGGGCCCCACGACACGGCAAAGTTGAAAATGAAGAACGCCGTGCCAAGAATGATCACGTAGCCCGCGGCTTTGCTGCAGCCGGCCTTATCGGTATTACCGTCGCAGCCCGCGGTGAACGTAATGGCCGAGACCAAGTGGCCGACGATCATTCCAACCGCCCCGAGCAGCAGCAACTGCCGACGGCCGGTCGTATCGACCCACCGCATGGCCGGGATCGTTGAGATAAACATGACAATCGACAACGCCAAGATTGACATGATGCCGTCGCCGGCGACATCTTTAAAGATCAAACCGCCGTACGACAGAACGGGGTTAATCCCGGTCGCTTGCTGCAGTACTTGGAGGAACATGGCGGTCAAGACGCGCTTGATGATCGCCGGCTTGACCAGTTCGGGCCACGACGCCTCCAAGCCTTCTTCGGCGATCTGGTCGCCAATGGCCTTGAGCTCGCGGCCAACGTTGTCGGTCTGGCGGAGCTTTTTCAAGCCGACTTCGGCCGCGTCTTTGCCTTTGTGCACGTACAGCCACCGCGGCGACTCGGGCACAAAGAAAATACCCAGCATGACAATAATCGGAGCCGCCATGGCTACGCCGTTGGTCGTGCGCCAGCCGCGGTCGCGTTTCTCGACGATTTTGTTGACCACGTTGGCCAGTAACAACCCTGTCACAATGGTCATTTGCATAAAACCCGAGAGGAACCCGCGCAGTTCTTTCGGGGCCATTTCGGCTCCAAAGATCGGCAGCGAAAACGACGAATTGCCCACGCCCATGCCTTGAATAAACCGTGCGCATAGCAGCAGCGTGTGCTTTTGCGCTGGGTTGAAACACACCCAGGTCGTGCCGATACAAAACAATACCCCAGCATTGAATATCGTGACCCGCCGGCCGAATTTGTCGGCGACCCAGCCGCCGATCAAGGCCCCAAAGATGCAGCCAATGTTGTACATCATGTTGTAGAGCAATTGGTAGTCGAGCCACTTGGGCGGGAGTTTGTTCGAGTCGCTCGTGCATTGGGCTTACGAAAACCCAATCCAGTCGACGCAGTAGTCGTAGATGAACGAGTCCATGACCAATACCCCACCGGTCACGCCTTGGTCGTACCCAAAGAAGAGTCCGCCGAGCGACGCGAAGAGACACACGATGATGGCGTACGTCCGCGTGCCTTCGGTGGGCGCTTCGTCGAACGCCGGGGAGTTCACGTGGATCGCCATGCCGCCCGCCATGGTTGCTGCTTGAGTTCGATTGGAGGAGGAGGAGCCGATTTGAGGTGGACAAAGGAGATTGGGGAATGAGTGAGGTGGAGTCGTGGTGTCTCGGCTGCGGAGTGGGCGGGAGATCCTTGAGGTTTGGTCTGTTCTGAGAGAGGCAGCGCCTCCTTGAAGGAGTCCTTCAGCCTAGCCACCGCAGGCTTAGGCTCAAAGAGTATCTGCAGTGGACCGCACGGATGGACGAAGTTGGATGCAGATCGGTTGCAAATGGAAGGACGTGGCCGGGCCACCAGCGTGGCTGGAAGATTGCTCTTGTAACGAGAACTGAGATCTACTGCTCTGCACTGTCCGTGGACCAGGCCTCGCCTCGGACTGGGTGAAAGAACACGGTGTCCTTACGGCGTTACGCCGGAACCACCACAGGGCACGTTGTCCAGTCTCCGATTGATGGTTGCCCGGATTCTGGATTCCGGGGCAATCTGCAAAGCCTCTTCGGACCTAGGACTGGTGCCGCAAAGCATTTGATTCCATTCTGTGCGTAGCGTGTTGGCACAGACCGTCCGTGTCGTCTGCCGGAGAGCTGTTAGAGTTCTTGTCAAACAATGGCTACCAGAGCCCTTGAAATTGTCCGACATAACACAATCCAATCCTTCTGGATCGTTGAGGGATTTACAACTTCAGCCTCTGAATATTTCAGAGGATGCATCAGGAATCCGGACGCATCCTTGTTTCAATGAAGGACCATCGTGTACGAATGATCCTGAGTCAGTACACATACGAAACACAGCACAGGATAGGGGGGAAGCCTTCGCACAGTGGGGTCTTTTCTCGCACACATCACAACGGCCACGGACGCAGCTCATCGATTGGAGCGCCACCGAGGTTGAACGACAAGGCGTTAAACTATCTGGTGTAGCCAGCATAACTGCAGTACCCTTACGGTCTCCGGGTCGCTTGGCTACCAAGCAGCTCAAAAACTAACCTCCTCTCATCAGTATCGTGAAGGTCACCTATTGATCTTCTGATTATGACAACCAGAGCAAGTCGCTTGACAATCCAATCTCCACTCATCGTCCAGTGACTTGTATGGTCCGGTTCCACGGTTGTGATGTGTGAGCTTTCCAAGCGGATTTGATGCCGCCATCTTCAACTTCAGCGTGCTAATTCGAAACTGTATTGGCCGTAGCGTAAAGGCTGCTTTGATCGCTTTAAAGCGGGCATTCAAACACATGATCTAATTAGTTGTATTGTCGGTTTTTATAGTATCTGTTTTAAAGGGGATTCATTTATGCATGTCTATTTAATGGACGTAAAATGAAGCACATGCCAGTTGGTGGCAGAGATAGGCTTGTATTCGGGTTGCAGACGTCAGTCAAGTTCAACCAGCAGAAGCTCAGCTCATCTGATCAAACGTTAAATCGCAAGCGATGCCAATAGCTTAAAAAGTCTGCACAAAGATCATCCAGTGGTTTTCAAGCTGACACATTCTGTACTGGTGCCAGTTCATCAACCTGCACGTAATGCCACCGCTGCACTGGCACACCATTCGAACCTATGTGGGCAGGCGACCCAACAGACTCGTTAGGCTGGTGAGAACTTTGCACTGTAATGTAGTGGCTTGCCTCCGTCGTCCCCCCTCCGCTTGGCGCTACAACAATGATGTTGGAATAGAGGTACTGTTCCGCCGAAACAGGTCAACACTTTTGGGCATTTGGACCCACCCTCTCCCGTCCACTCGCGATGGTACCGATATAATCGTTTGATGATCGACGCCATAGGTTCCTCGGATGGGATTTTTATCACACTAAACCACTCGGGCTCGAGCAGACGCTGGAATGCTCAATTGATCGATCGAGTGATAATCTGGTCATCACCGTCGCCCACAGCCTCAGTGATCACGTCACGATCACTCTTTGCATTTGGTACAGATCCCGGCCTTCAGCCGGCACGTGGTACACTTCGCAATGGAGCAAATCCTCCATCAGTCGAGCCGTGCGATCCCGAAACCGATGCGATTGGTTCTCGTTGGACCAGAAAGTGTCGGTTTAGTTTCTCGCGGCTTTCGGCTCTTCGATACTGTTCCACTGTCTCGCCTTGCAGCTTGGCCCGGCTCATATGCCGTCGGCCACTCCATCACGCTGCTTCGGTTTGGCTTGTTCCATTCATCCATGCACGCCATCGTGATCGAGTACGCCCTCGTCCATCAAAGCACACTCCTCATCCGATCGCAAAAGTCGGGAAGCGGAGTGTGAGGGAACCATGACTACTAGTGATGGGTTCCCTCACGCTATGGACCTGCGCGCTCACTCTCCTTCACACTCGCTGCCACTACACACCAACTGATGCGATGAGTGGTCGACACACGGTGACGGTTGGTTCGACCAAGCGCTGGCACTGCCACGACCACAGCCACCGACTAATGGACGACCACCCCCATCGACGCACGTTTCCGTTTCGATGTCCACGCACTGGGTCCGCTGGCGCAATGCGACGTTAACAAGACGTGCTCTCCTCTTCACCACAGGCAGTCCCGAAAGACGAGACCTATCATCTCCTTTATCATTCGACAATTGGATGCCATCGCGACTCCCTTACCAATCCATCCGTCTTGACGTCTGTACCCATATCCGCCCATTGAACGTTAACGCGTTCCACCACAGCACGCGCACTCCATAAATTGTACAATGCGTTGACATCGGCCAAGCGCCGGGATGTTTGGATTCGATGATTTCTTGCACCATCACAGCCGCCAACTGGTCCACGACAATGTCGATCTCGCGATCACTCTTGACTTAAGTTAGTGGCACTGCTGGTCGGCTCGTCATCGCCCATAACGAACCGCAGAATATGTGGTTCACATCGTCTCCTGACGACTCGTCGCTTGAATCCATGCACCCACGCGCGGCCACCAAGAGGTGCATGCGGTCACTCTCCCTCTGTCGCTCTCGCCCATGCACCTTAATCCGATAAACGAGCCGACAGGGTTGCTTCGCTTCACTGGGAAGGCGGAGCTGCCGGACCGTCAGTCAGCAACCACTCAGACCGCCTCCACTCTTCCGGAGTAGGGCGCGATAGCGGCGGCTTTCCGCGTGCCGTACAGTGAGGGGTTTGGGTCGTGTTTCGTCACTTTCACCACGAAATCAATGGTCGCGACATCGTCCTCCATGTTGTTGCGTCGGACGCACGCGCGATGGCACACTCGGAACAGCGTGGCCATCCGCACTGCACTCCACCCACCGATCGGACTGTATCGGACCCACCGCGTTCCACCGACATCACCGGTTCGTCGAACGAGACTGCGGCAGTTGGATACCATCAGACTGAGTTCCATCTCAGCCGGGCGACAGCATGCAACTCGACATACTCGTTTGGTTGGCTCGGGTTCGTATGAAATGAAGCTCCTTCTCTTGCGGATCGTTCCACGCGCACCCGACCGCAGAGCAAATACAGCTACCCGGTGTACCAGACGCTTGATGCTTTAGCGCTTGATGTTCTGTGTCGCGGATGGCGCCATTCCGTCTCATTACTCGATTTTCGTCTCGTCACTCACAACAGACGCAATTGCAATATCGGTGGAATCCTCTCACACAGAGGCCACGATGATGACGACCATACGCTGAGTTATGGTGTGTTTACTTGTCCCACATTACCCAACTTGATCCGTCGAAGCGCTTCGTCCAGAGTCATCGTTTGCTTGTTGCTCGAGTCGCCACTCCCCCGCTGGATACACCCGGACAACGAATGCTTCACCCGAATGCTGGTGGATGTGCCCCCAGTGTGGAACCGTCTGCATATGTCGTGGCCCTCGATCTCGTCGCCCACCGCCCATCGACGTCGGTTAATCTTTTGCAAAGGGCAGTCGAGGCTTGAGCTCTTGAGTTCGTTTCTGAGATGGCGTTACATCACGTGCTCCCATATCCACGTGTGGACACGAAAGGTTCGAAGTTTACTTCTATCGTTTGATAGGACTCGCTCGCATCCTCCACGCGAATCCGGTGTCGAGACCCTGGGTCCTTTATCTATGCAGGCTCTGTCAGCGCTGGGCACGCGTTGGTGTTGTCAGGACGGTCATCTTGTTATCCACTTTACACACAGCACCAGTGTGACGCTGTCATGTTCTCCGCCTTGTGGTCCATCAAGTGAGCCGCATGATCATGCATTGAGCGCAACGATCCGTCTGCTGGACCCACATCTTTTCACCGGCACCACGGAACTGCAATGCTGGGTTCAAACAGAGTCGACCACGTCCGACTTGACCACTCGCTTCGACGTATGACTTACTGAAAAGTGCGGCTTTCGATGGATGCCAGTTGATGTACTGCCTGCTTTATCGCGTCACTATCGCCTGGTCGATATGGCGCCGGTCGCTGCTTGGTGGGTGATACTTCCTTGATCGTCTTGCCCAATAGAGGTCCTTGCGTAAGGTGCGATCGCCAACATCACGCAGCCCACGCAGATGATATCGGAGTCTGCCGCCACGCGACGCATCGTCAACTGGCGTCCTGTCACTGGTTTCTAATCACCCAAATGACACGCCGCCCTCTCGTTCGGTCGAGCCACGAGACGCACCGGTGATCCCAACCGATTCGATTGGTTGACGCACGCAGATCTCAACCAACCTTCGCCGGCGTCTTTGACGCTCATGAGTAGGAAGAACTGTGACTGTCGGTCGTGCTAAGATGGTCTCACCCACTCCACTCCACACTGCGGCCTCTTTTTGCAACGCTGTCGGCTGGTGTCCCCCACGGATGGGTGTCTTCAGACGCACGAGCCAGAATGCTGGTGCAGGAACTGCGTAACGACGAGAACGACTTTTCCTTCAACGTAGATGATGATATCGTGCTGACTGAAAAAGAACTCGTTGCTGCCATCGAGTTCGTTGGACGGTGACGCACATCCACTCGACCACTCAAGCTTAGCGCCGCTATCCACCCGACTCTATCGAACGGCCCGACTCAGTCGACTCGCTCAAAGTAGTCGATGACTTCTTACGCTATCCGTCATCGCAGCACTCTGTCATAGCGACGCCACCTGACCAGAACCCCATGAGGTGTCACGCCTCTAGACACGCGGGGTTCGGCGTGCGTCATCGGGAGGTCTTTTTCTTCATTGACGCAGCAATTGCTTGCTCGTCTCTCCCCCACGAGAGCGGCGACGAGTAGCGCGGCCACCACGTCACTGCCGGTGCATCGGACGCCCACATGCTGCACAGCATCATCCAATAGGGGCCTTCGACGCCGTCTGCCGGAGCCGTACCTGTCATTCCCCGTCGTCTTCCGCACTATGGTCTACTGTGGTCTACATCCATTTGTAGGCGTCGCTTCGTCCGACGACGATTGTCCAACTGCGTTCTTGTTTGAGGCTGTCGTATCTTCACTGTCGGCTCTGATTGTCACGTGTCGATTCGCCTCGTTGACACCTGTCACCATCGCCGATCGTTGGCCGTCGACCGTTGGTTACGGAAACGAGAAATCTTTCGACTTTAGATGCGTTCACAGTCGCCACCTAGCCAGTCCGCAGAAATCCCCAGACGCTTGCCACAGCCTCGCTTGGTGTGCACGTCGTCGATTGTGTACATACGAAGTCTCGATACCAACGCGAAGCTCGTCCTTCGCCCCATAAGCACAGTCACTGTGGCAACCGCTTCGTCGTCGCGTCACTCACTGCCATTGCGATTGGATCTTGCCCGTAACGCGAACTTCAGCCCGGACTTTTCGTGTCGTGCTGTCTTGTCTGCAACATCACACTGTATGCCGTCGGAGCTGCGAGCTCCTGCTCGAGTCTTCACGGCCGCGGCACTGGATCACGTGCTAGTAATTCCACTGACCGCCCATTTCCTCACGTGCACACCACGGGCGAGGCACGTCCTTCGCCTGGCGCGACGACCTCGTCTGTCGCGTGCTCCACCAGCGTGAAGCATACGTTGCTGTCGTCGACTGGGAGAGCCGCTTCTTGCGGTTCTCTAAATTGCCCTTGACCGCACACCAGCATCTGCCTCCTGGACGCGCCACTGCCGACAGAGCCGCCTACGGAGAGACGCGTGTGGAGACAGTGGAGAGCCCTTGCAACGTATAGTGCCGTCTAGTGACCGCTCGCGGTCGCCGCTGCCCCTGCCAAGGGTAGCGTATACAGTATTCTCATTTCGCATTTGAGGTCCCTTTGGTGCCGACAGGCAGGTTCAAGAATTTCTTGCAGGTTTTGTAAACTACGGCCGGAAATGGGGAATATTTCGCTTTTCCGCTCGATACGAACTTAGTGGAGGTGCCCACATTCGTCCGGCGGATTCTAAATTTCAGGAAATCATTGGGGGCCAGTTAGTCCACAGAATAAACAGGACTAGTCTAGGCTAATTCAGCCAAAGGTGAAATTTGATTCCATATCAACCAATATGGGACAGCAAGACAGGGGGCCAAGGGAACGAAGTGGACGGCGGCCGGGGGTTCGAATGTCGAATATGATCATATAATTTGACCAGCATCAATGCAACGGCCACGTTCGAATCACATAATATTATAATCGATCAAGATTGCTACGGTTCACCTTTCCTCTGGGAGCCGTCTTATACAGTGTTGGTAACGGGCGTCTCCATGTCTACATACTTGGGCGACCCGGACGTCTTCTTGCCCTTGACAAACAGCGCTTCAATGTCCTCGAGCAAAATGCCCTTGGTTTCCGGACAAAAGTAGTACACAAAGACGCCACATCCTGTGCAGGTCGCGGCAAACAGAAAGAACACGCCGTTAATGTTGAGTGGAGGAAAGAGCTTGACGACCCAGGTCATGCACGAGCCCATGATCCAGTTGGCCATCGTCGAGAGCGACACGGCCTTGGCACGTGCATTGAGCGGGAAGATCTCAGCCGGGTAGACCCAGCATACGGGACCCCACGAGATCGCAAAGTTGAAGATGAAGAACGCCGAACCCAAGACAATAATATATCCCGACGCTTTGCCGCACCCGGACTTGTCGGTGTTGCCGTTGCACCCGGCCGTGAACGTAATGCCGGCAATGAGGTGGCCGATCACCATGCCCCACGCCCCAATGAGCAAAAGCTGCCGACGACCAAAGGTGTCGACCCACCGCATGGCCGGGATGGTCGAGACGAAATTGACAACCGAGAGAAGGAAAATCGAGATAATACCATCACCAGCAACGTCCTTGAAAATGAGCCCGCCATAAGAAAACATGGGGTTGATCCCAGTCGCTTGCTGGAGCACTTGGAGAAACATGGCAATTGCGATGCGCCGCAAAATGGCCGGTTGGAGGAGGTCTTTCCACGTCGCTTCTTGGCCTTCTTCGGCAATTTGAAAGCCAATAGCTTGAAGCTCGCGACCAACGTTATCCGTTTGCCGGAGTCGTTTCAAAACGCGCTCGGCCGCGGCCTTGCCCATGTGGACGTAAGTCCACCGCGGTGACTCGGGCACAAAGAAAATGCCGCCCATTACAATGAGCGGTGCGGCCATGGCCACACCGTTCGTGATCCGCCAGCCATAGACGTGGTCTTCGACGATGAGGTTCACGACATTGGAGAGCAGAAGCCCCGTAACGATCGTCATTTGCATAAAGCCCGAGAGGAACCCGCGCAGTTCCTTGGGAGCCATCTCGGCCCCAAAGATCGGCAGCGAAAACGACGAATTGCCCACGCCCATACCCTGGATAAAACGCGCGACCAGCAGCGTCGAGTGGTCGCCAGCGGTGTTGAAACACACCCAGGTCGTGCCGATACAAAACAGCACCCCGGCATTGAAAATCGTGACCCGGCGGCCAAATTTGTCGGCGACCCAGCCGCCAAAGAGCGCCCCAAACATTGAGCCAATGTTGTACGTCATGTTGTACCAGAGCGTGTAGTCGAGCCACTCGCGCGGGAGCTTTTTCGAGTCCACGGTGCACTGCTCATGGGTAAAGCCGTGCCACTCGCCCACGCAAAAGTCGTCGATGAACGAGTCCATCACCAGGACGCCGCCGGTGACGCCCTGGTCATACCCAAAGAAGAGACCACCGAGGGAGGCGAAGAGACAGACGATGATCGCGTACGTGCGTTTGCCCTCGGTCGGCGTCGTGTCGAAGTGGTTCTCGAGATTGATCGCGCCACCGCGCGCCATGGTCGCTCGTGTTGGACTGAAGCTGTGTTGGCAATTCGCCAACTTGGCCAACGCACAAACACTGCGACATTGGACCGGCCATAATAAAACCGGTGTGGTACCGGTTCTTTAAACAATCGTTTTTCAAAACGGTTGTTGCTGGCGTTGTCAACATCTTCTTTAACATTTCCAAGCATGCAATCTTGGCAAAAATGGATGGTGAATTCCGAGACAGCTAAATCTGGAAAAACGCGAATGAAAAAGCGACCGATATGGCCGTGTAGCCCTTGGCAAGAGAAATACAGCCACATGGTAGAGAATCTTCACAAGCCCGCATTTCGCTTGCAGCCCAGGCGCGAGAATCTCTTCCGACCGGTTGTGGTCATTGCTTTTTGAGAGGAAATCACTCTTTGGGAGATGAGTTGGGCAAAAAGAACGCTATTTTCGTCGAAACAGTGATTCTGTCGTCCTGAGTGGTGCCAGCTGGATGAATTATAGAAATACCCCATGTCCTGTACATCGAGGCTCGAACGAATAGGGATTGGAGTAAATCCGCTCAATCAGAATTTGCATCCCAGACCTAGTCCAGCCAGCACCTTGAATCGACTTTAGCGTGGTTGAAGTGATTAGGGTTAAGAATAAATCCACTCAAAAGAGCAGTGCCCATGCTGATGAAAATGGGACTCCTGACGCCGAGATGGTGGTGTTCGCGACCACGTAGCTCATTGACTTATACTCATTGGCGTGAAACTTTGGCTACGTCACCTTGAGACGCATTCAGAATATATCGCAGCGTATTAAGTCAAACGAGTGCTTTCCGGATCTACACATTCGGATTTTGCCATTCCGGTATACATACTTCTTACGGAGATTGGGTTGAAAAAGTTGACAACGTTTTTTTTAAAGCAAAACGTGACAATGTCAGCTAGAGTGAATTTCCATATCGAAAATACAGTTATTATGAATGACATCCTCGACAGCACATATGTCGACCTGCACGGAGGCTCCATCGGAGGTTTTTTGGCTGTGGACCTCACTGTGTTAAATTCATGACACATTTGAAACGGACTACCAAGGACAGGACAGCCAGTGGCGCACTACTACATTGGATATCGAAGTGTGTGACGAGACGTGAACAAAATGGAACGAGGGAGATGACCACGCAAACACACTGCGTACTGTATATGAATGTCACTGTAATGGTAGCCTTCCCCATGCATGCTGCCTGAAAGAAATATATGGACAACAGCACCACCACGAGGTGGTAAATACTGCAGCTTACGCGGCCGTGACCGGGGTCTCAGCCTCGACATACTTGGGCGAGCCCGAGGTCTTCTTGCCCTTGACAAACAGAGCCTCAATGTCTTCGAGAAGGATACCCTTGGTCTCCGGGCAAAAGAAGAACACGAAGATACCAGCACCCGTGCACGTAGCGGCGAAGAGGAAAAACACACCGTTGATGTTCA
>JAADVD010000380.1:0-28172 GCA_023334535.1 Pythium vanterpoolii
AAGGTGGAGAGGGAGACTTTGGCGGCGAAGGTGGTGAGGGAGACTTTGGCGGTGAAGGCGGTGACAACAACGGCGGCGGCGACGACAACGGCGGGGACAACAACGGCGGTGGTAACGATGGGGGTGATGACGGCTGGCGTCGCAACCTCGGCGATGATAACGGCGAGGGTGGAGAAGGAGAAGGCGACTTTAACGGCGGAGAAGGAGAAGGCGACTTTAACGGCGGAGAAGGAGAAGGCGACTTTAACGGTGAGGGTGGTGAAGGTGGTGAGGGTGAAGGCGGCTTCCCTGGCGGCGACTGGGACGGTGGCGAAGGCGGCGAAGGCATGGGTGGATGGGAGGGCGGTGAAGAAGGCGCCCCCGAAGATTGGCGCCGCAACCTCCGCACACTCTAAGCGACACGCACCTATTGTGATCACTGATTAAACCAAACCCAAACCCGTCCGCGAGCTGAAGCGAGTTTTACGACAAGTCCATCCGTTGTACGAGTGTAGTAGTAGTAATCGTCAATGTTAACTCGCTCAGTTCGCTACATACTAGAGGTGCTTGTATCATTAGCGACTCGGTGTCCATTGCTCCAGCATTCCGACGAGGTCTCATGGCTGGTGCGAGTACTGTTAGGTGCTGTGCAGTTACTCTGTGTAACTCTTCGGCTATTTGTTCAGCCACCATTACCAAGACGCCTCAATATCAGTATATTATGCTCTCAAATGCACAAATACACTGAATTATCAAATTGAGCTCCTCACACGTGGTGAGCCGGTTCGCAAACCAGCTGGGGACTGTATTCGGACCATCAACCAGACTGATGTTGGTCGTCGCAAATCGCAACGCGCTCCTACTAATGGACCGAACGCATCGCGCCCCGCCTTTTCATTCCAAGGAGATGGCAGGACAAGACAGAAGGGATGTTAGGCCATGCCATCCCCACCCGTGAGTACGATCGGTATTTTCCAATTTGCTTCACATTACGCACGTCCACCATGAAGATCTTTGCCAGTCTCGTCGTCGCCATGGTCGCCATGGTCGCACTGTCGCCTGTCTCCATCGTCCACGCCAAGGGCATTGCGCCACGTCGAGGGGCCGCGCCGTTTACGTTCGACGACGTGTTTCCAGGGGACCGGCGTCGTCTACATGAAGGCGAAGACCATGCCGGCGAGGACGCTGATGCCGAGGCCGATGCGGTGGTGGTGACCACGACCGAAGCACCGGATGCGGATACCGACGCGCCACCACCGATTGCTCCACTCATTGATTCCGTGAGCTACACGACGGCGCCGCCTGCGGCCAGTGATGACAAGACGGATGGGTCCTCAGCGGATGCCGCTGTCGATGCGGGAGAAGACGAAGAAGAGAGCCGTCGTCGCAACCTCCGCTCGCTCTAGTCGAATCGCATTTATTGTAAACCCCGTATATCTATTGTCCATACACAAACCTACTTGTCTCCTCTATTGACTTTGACTCGATGGCATCACGCCCGCCGTCTGCTTGATCTCCATTTCTTTGGCGAGGATCTTGCGCCGCACTTTACTGCCCATCCACGCACCACGGTGATCATCGGGACGCCGCAAATCCACAAACGGTGGCGGCGGTAACGCCAGCATCGTATCAATATCGTCGCCGCGTTTCGCGACGCGACGGTACCACACGTCGCGCAGCTGGGCTCGCTCACTGGTGGACATGGCGCCACGCGCCTCGGGACAGAGATGGAAGAGTTGCAACAAGACCATGCCGGTCGCAACGTTAAGGTTGAGCGAATCGGCAAAGCCGTGGATCGGGAGGTAGACGCGCTTGGCGGCAGCGCGTAGCATTGCCTCGCTTACGCCGTCGGCTTCGCGGCCCATGACGAGAGCCACACGGTCCGGCAGCACAAGTCCACGGTCGGTTTCCAGTGCTTCAGCGTCTTGGCTCAGATCGGTCGCCCAGATCTGATCCACCACCAAAAGCCCATGAGTGAGAAAGGCACCAGCGAAATACTACTATCGTCTACGCGTACCTCGTAGCCGTGACTGAGGAGATCGTAGATGCATTCTTCGGTGGTCTTGAAGCGGCGAATGGTCAGCCACTCGGTCGCTTCCTGTAATGCCATAGTAAATATCAGATAATTCATGCAAGTACGAGAGAGCCCTACAAACGTACGCGTGCAATACGGCGCTTGGCATTGTCTTGCTTGTAGAGCGCTGGCTCGACAATCCAAACGTGCTGGATCCCCAAGCACTCGGCTGTGCGGAGGACCGCCTGCTGGTTGAACATATCGCAGCTCGCTTCTAGCACCAGTGCGATGCGCGCTGTGCGGCGCGCCAGCACAGTCTCAGCCTTGCGAATACGACGTGGTACACCGTCGTCACTGCAGCAGAGGTACCGTCAGATACCCATACAAGATCAAGCCATATCCGTTTCGAGAGTTCACCAATTGTCGCTGGCGCCGTCGGTGTCCAAGGCGATTTGCGCTGGAATCAGCGGGTTCTCGCGGCACGCACGGCGCCCTTTCCACATCGCATAGTATCGCGAGCCGTTCTGGAACGCAAGGACCGCAGCGGCCGTCACCAGCACGAACAATCCGTCGCGTGGCGAGAGCATGTTGGCGTCTTCGATTCTACTTCAAAGTACTGGAGCGATGTCACTATGGTACCAAATGTCACTATTTCGAAATGGCTGAACCTGACTAGTTTGTATCTGATATGAATCAGTTTGTAACTACTCATTGTGGGAGAAGTGGTTGCCGACGCCACAGGAAACACAAGCGGCAATCTTCCATCCGACCCGCTGAGGACGCCACAGACGCTGCGCCGTTCGCAGACGACTACTGTCGCTCTACGTCGCTCCATCTCTACACAACCACCTGCATCTTCTTCTCCATCGCATCCTCTTTCGTCTCGTACCGGTCGCATCCCGTATCATCTACTAGATCCCCCGGAAATCTCCACTCCAGCTCCCCTCCTCTCACCTCCTCTGCAATGGGCTTGTTCTCCAAGACCAAATCGCGCAACGCGCCTGCGTCGGGCTACGACTCGTCGAATGCCGATGAAAAGTCTCCGCTGGTCCGCGGTCTCCGCGGCGACTCGTCGTCATTTGAAGGTACCTACATGTCAATGCCCCTAAGCTACCATTCGGCCCCGACGACCCACGAGTTTCGGCCGATTATGTACGCTGAAAAAGCACTGGGGGCGCTTCTCAATGGCGTATTGATGTACGCGCTCTGCTGCATGGTCGGGCTGCTGTTTGTGTCGCTCAATTTTGAAGGCATGCTCGGCGACCGCGTGAATTGGTGGCTCATTTTCATTCCGTTTTGGGTCGCGAATGGCGCCATGCTATTGGCGCATATGTCGTCGTTTCGCCACGCCAAACAATTGCGGCAATGGGCCGATGTGGATACGATGTCGAACGAACCGTTGCTGCCGCTGCTGCGTCGCATTGTTACGGTGTATGCCGTGAGCGTGCCGCTGTCACTGTTGCTGTTGTGGAGCGAAGTCGCATTTTGTGCGCGGCTCGAAGATCCGGGAACCAGTCTCTATATCTGTTACGCGCCGCTGTTAGTCATCCAAGTCGCATTTTTTATTCGGTATTTGCTCTGCCGCTCCGACAGCACTTTGCCGGTACGTCGTATTTATTTGTCCTGGGGAGAACGAGGAAATGTGTTGAATGGAGACTAATGTGTTGTGCTTCTTTTTGATAGGGTGTGTGCTGGATTCTAATTTTCGTGTTTACGTTCCTCCTCGCGTACCAGACCAATAGCGAGCACATGGTCCAGCCCCACAAGATCCCCAAGCCTCACGGTGATAACAATGGGACCCCGCGAGGACGCGACGCCGAGATCGCGACCGAGTGGTTTGTGCTGTCGTGGTGGACCGTCGCATCGCCGCTGTTTGTGTTTGAAGGGCTCATGGGGATCTCGCTCGGTGTCGTGCTGTACTATGAGTTTACCGGTATTTACCGCATGACGCGCTGGCAGTTTGGCGCCAGCGCGCTCTATCTGCTTGCACTGTTTGCGGCCGTCGCCGGGCAGCTCATGATGCTCGAGCACTTGGATTACCACTGGGGTACGTTCTTCTTTCCGTCCGCCCTCTTGTTTTTCGGCCTCGTGTGCGCCAGCGTTGCGGTCTACATTGTCGGACGGCACCACGTTCAAGAACTCATGGCGACCAAGGGCGGGGCGGTGCCCGTGCCGCTCACGCGGACCAGCCAAGGGTGGATCACAAGTCACGCCGTGAGCGAGCACTGGATTCTGTTTGGCGACATCTACCTCACGGCTGACGGCCTCAACCACCGTAATCAAACGGGCAGCGGACGCCGAAACAGCGTCGCCGATATGAGCGCCAAGGCGACGCCGGCGTGGAAGCGCGCGTGGCGGTGGTGTTCGCGCACGCTCTGCTGTAGGGGCCACTCACGGTCACGCAACGGAGCCGACAGCCAGTTGACATCGAGCGATCCCGAGCAGCGCATTCAAAACACACTCACACGACGCACATCGGGCAGCTACAGCGATATCAAGATCGAGTTGGACACGCCGAAAGGACAGTAAGTGAGTACATGGGTTAATATAATTGCAGCCTGCGAACCCGATCTCGTATCGCCTGTAGGGTCATCACCCATTCTATGTTAAGCAGAGCCCAAGAGTATAAAGGATAATTCCTATCGGAGGCAGGCAATAATGAAGCGGCGACTGCCAGCGACCACCGCGAGCGTCGCAATGCAAGTGGAGCCAGCGCATCACGACGAATCGATGCGGCAGCTCACGATCCTCACCACCACGGACAAGCGACGGGGCAATTACCAGATCTACCCGCTCAACGAAGACCCGCTTCTCCAGACACTCACGCCACGATCTCTTGCCAAGAACGTCGCCGAGCTAGATGCCCTTCGGTCGCGCGTCCAGGAATTAGAGACCAAGTTGGCGCTTCACGAGGTTGAGACGCTGCAGCCAGCGTATACACCCAGCAAAAGCAAGCTACCACCACTCCCCCACGATACAGTCACCACCGGATTCGGAGACGTGAGTAGTGTGGATGGCAGCCGATCGACCACCGACTTGAAGGCTGCATCTCTTATCGGAGCTGTCTCGTCCCCCGGACTGGAACGTGTCATTGCAACCGCGCCAGATCGCTTTAGCCGCAAGGCCATCGCGCCGCCACTCGCGCAGCTTCCCACATCGCCATCCAAAGTCATCCTGACACCTGTCGGTGAGGCGACAGCCCACAGTGAGGCACCGTCAAATGCTGATAATCCGGCGAAGGAGAACTCAGTACTGATTAAGAACCCGCCGTCACCGACGCCATCGACTTTGTCAACGTCTTCGCCACAACGAGAGCACGCCAAAATCACACTCGAGCACGATGGCGACACGAGCTTTGCAATCTCCCAGCGGCAGCGCCTGTATCAGATACTGAAACGTATCAGCGCTGTCGTCTTTCTCACCGAAGATGATGTTCGTACCCTACTCACTCTTAATCTTGAGCTTTCAATTGACTCACCCAGTGCATTCCCTTACTATAGTTACGCTTATTAAAGCAGCTCGTGGACGCTGAGGTTGGCGACGTGATTACGTTCTTGCTAAGCGTTGAGTCCCTCGACGATATGTCCCACCTCGACGAGAAGCTCCAACAGCTTTTGCAGAACGGATCGCCTTCCAAGCACAAGCTTCGCCACCAGTTTCGCATCGAGTTGCCGCGCCACCACCCTGTCTGGAATATCCAATACCCACTCCAGAAAATTGCGCGCAACCTCGAGCAACTGCGGTCTTCTTTAGGGTCATCGTCCTCCTCACCCTCCAAAAACAAGCTCGACGTCATCGTGCTTGTTTCCAGTGGCGCCTACAACCCGATCCACATGCTTCACATTCGCGCGTTCTACGTCGCTCGGCAATACGTTGAAAGCAATTATAAATTTCCAGTGGTCGGTGCCTTCGTGTCGCCGTCCCACGACACGTTTGTGCGCGTCAAGAACCGCCGCAATCCCCACGAAATGATCACGAAACGCCATCGGCTTGGGCTCATCGAAGCCGCCGTCGCCACGTCGTCGTGGATTGATGTCGACAAGTGGGAAATTACGCGGCGCCGTGTGCTCGACTATCTCAGTACGCTCACTCACGTGCGCGACATGTGCGAATCTCATTTCCCCGAGTTCAAATTCCATTTGGTCTATGTCTGTGGCTGCAACACGGTGGTCAAGCTGAGTCACTCGGCTTTGCGAGACGAAGGCTTCGGCTGCATCACGGTCTGCCGCCCGACCCAGACCCAAATGGTCGTCAAGCAGCTTGGTAAGACCCTCGCCAAGAGCACGACAATTGTGGAGGACACGGGTGTGTTGCCAGTCGAGCTCGAGCGGACCACGAGCTTCCGTGCACGTCAGGTCATGGCGGCGAGTGTGGCGACCCACGGGGCCACTTCCTCGGCCGAGAAGCCGCTGGCGACGCTCGAGATGATGGTCGGGAAACCAGCTGTACAGTACATGGCCAAGCACGCGATCGCAACCAAAGTCGCCGGCAAGGAGGCGTGGAATGACGACGACAAGGCGTGGCGTCCATCCGACTTAACGTACGTCGAGTACATCGAAAGCTGATGGATCTGATTGATGGACGATGAGATCGATCCCGTCGTGGCAGATCGAGATTGTGGTGGCAAATTACGGTCATTTACTGGATCTGGGAAACTTACTGCGGTTGATGGTATTTTACTTCATCCATCTTCGCTATCTCGAGGGAAAATGGCGAGGAGCTCCCGATCGCCGTCGCGCAGCGTGCGCGTATACACTGTAAACGACGAGTCGCGATATCTCATAGTGCGCAACATTCCAGCGATTGGTTCCGCAGTTGACGAGGCGCTGCGGCGGCTCAGTCTTTTTGGCGACATCGAGAAACATTGCATACAGCCTCGTACGCCGGCCGATGAAGCGGCGTTCACCGACAGTCTCAAGGTCCAGTACGAGACACTCAACAATGCCCGCCACGCCAAGAACAAAGCCAAACTCAAGCCTGTGTTGGGCAGTGTATTAGAAGTAGCGTACGCCCCGCAGGACGAGGCACCCGAGGATACGGCTCAAAAATTACGCGAGCGACGGGAGCTCCTCGAGCGCCGCGCTGTGCCACGGCCTCCACAACGACACAGCGGAGCGAGCCAACCACGAATGGAAATTACGCCATCAAGTAGCGGTGGTGCGGAGTTTATAGGCCCGCAATTGCGGCCACCACCAACACTGACATCGCTGGTACCGCGTGCCGCCGATCGATCCAAGCGGCGACGAATATAAAGCAATCCCAGAAGAGTAAACAGACAAAGCTTTTCTTTTTTTACTCGACGAGGTTCTTGAACTCGCGACGCATCGCACGCACGAGCTTGGAAAAGTCGGCCGTTGCATTGACCTCTTCCATCAGCTGTGGCAATGCCTCCACAGGTGGCTCACATTCGCCGGCTTCATAGTGCGAAAGATAATATCAATTTTCAGTGACAAACATCGAGGAATACTTTTTGAGAGACGCACGCACCAATGAAGTCGTTCGTGTCGGGGTCGATGCGGATCAAAAACGAGAATTCGCGCTGTGGGTCATCTGCATCAAGCTGCGAGAAACGAATCACAATTTTCTCGGCTTCCATCGGGAACACAACTATCAGTCCAGCCACAATCAAATAAAAAAAGGATACTGGTGCCCACCGCTGGTCTGTTCGAACACGAGTCCGAGCCGTGCGTACATGTCGAGGCCGCGCTGGAGCTCGGCCAATTGGTCGGCCCATGATGCGCGCTGGTGCTCCGACTCGCGCACCAAGTGCTTGAGCTGCTCGTCTTTTTGCTGGTTGGCCGCAAATAGCTCCCGTAATACCGGTTCTTTCTTTGCTTTCTCCGCCTAATCGACCTCACCTCTCTCAGACGCTTTGCACCTTTCTCCATTACGATAAAGTCTTTTGCGTACCTGGAGAACTTCGATCTCGACTTGCTGAGCTGTCACGTGGCTCTCCTGATCATGAGTCTCTATGAAGCTACCAGTATTAATATTGTCGATCGTCCGGATCAAGTCTAAACAGTATTTCAGGATGCATACGTGCACTGGTCTCGCGGTGCTCGAGCTGCAGCAGCTCGCGCTTGCGCTGAGCCTCGGTCGCCGCGCGAGCATGGTCTTGCGACGCGACTTCGTGGTCGCGCTTGGCCGTGAGCAGTCGGCTCTTCTGCTCGTTCACCCATCGCTCGATCTCCTCGCGCGTTGCGATGGTTTGGGTCACGAGTGCGTCCGTGTTGACGGGATCAACGCCTGCCCCGCTGTCGAGGGAGACTCCCGCCACGCCGAGGCTTGCCCGCATTTCGTGTTTGCAGTATTATTCAAGTCCACCATCTTGACGCGCGCAAAATGCATGAGAATGATGGTCAATGATATGTGGACCACGCTACTGTGGGAACAAAGTTGAAAGTTACGTAACCAGCGTAACCATCGTAACCTGAGTAATGGATCTTGAACAGGCACACTTGCCATGTACGACAGATGACACTGCGTCAGCGGATCACTCGCACGTGGGCCGTTTGTTAGTGTTTACCAGCATCAGCCACCGAGCTCGCAACGGCACGCAACCGGCCGCGTGACGCGACGCTTCGACACCCCTACCCCATGCCACGATGAATCTCAAGCTACACAGATTAATAGACAAATTCTGGTTGTGGTACGTGTCTCGAAGTTGGGGAGACCCTAACGATTGCTCGTCGAAACTGGTTGCGCTATATGCCACTTGAATGTGCCAAAATCATCTGCCAATTGAATTGCACCAAAGCCTTTTTTCATTCTTCACATCTGGGTTCATTCGCCTTTATCCTCGCGAGGCTAACAGAGAAAGCAAGAAATCAAGATTTACTATTCCTCTCTCTCGGCGGTTTGATCCTTCATAAACTCGAGGGATCATGGCAACATTTGCTAACTCAGCTGTTTCTCATCCTTGACTGCAAATACCGCTCAAAATCGATCACAATTGCTTCAGATTTGATACTTTTTCTCTCTCTGTGACCTTCAACATGTCATACTTGAAGTGGCGGAATGAGCTTTGGTTCCGGGATGACAATCCCTTTCTGGTGGCATAAGACACTCTTTTTCTCTCGAGTCGCCAGCCATTTTGGCAGTGTTGGTATGTTACAGTTGCATTTCGTACCGTCATCGTCAAGAATTTTGAGGCGACTACCCGTCGCCTGGGTTGCTCAGTTGGTGTTCTCCTTCACTAAATCTCTTTGTTTGCGTGGCAGTGTGCGACCCTCGCCCCTCCGTTTTCTCTGCTTCCTCCCACGGCCAACGGCCGTCTTCTTCACCGTCGCTTTGGACGCCCGCCACCAGTCACTTTTGAAAACGACGACACCCTCCCAGTCGGTTCCTCATCTCGAAACCAGTAATCCACAACCCATGAAGCTCTGCAAGTCCATCGCGCTGGTGTGCACACTTGCGCTTGCGTCGTCCATCCCTGTACACGCCGAAGATACGGGCTTCAACAACGCTGCCGAGACGACGACGTTATACAATACCACGACGAATTCGACGACGACGTTATACAATACCACGACAAATTCGACGACGACACCGCCCAATGCGACGAACACACCGTCCAACGACGTGACCGCGGTACCAGGCCCTGGTGTGCCCGCACCAACCAACAACGCAGCGATAGCGACGTGGCAGGCGACCGTCGCGACGTTTGTGGCTGCTGCGGTCGCCGTCGCACTCGTCTAAGATGCTCAAGACGCTTTTTCGCTTCATTTTCTGTTGCCCCCGTACTTAGCTTGGGCAAAGTCGTAAACTGCATCGCCTTCGTCTTGCTCTCCTCTCGTAATTCATCCCTACATCTTGCAGTCTTCTTCTCGTCGAGTGATTGCTTGTCACTCATAATCTTAAGATCCTTCGTTTTTGCCCACCTGCTTCCAGCCTCGATTTGTGATCTCCAACTGTGAGAGGACTTTTCCTTGGACTGATCCTCTACAGTCGTTAGCGCCGTCGGCATCGCTCGAGCCCCAACGAGGGGAGCCGGTTGGTGTCGTGCTCAAGCGTCGTCGCGGCCCCATGTAGCTACCCCTTTTATGTCCGTTGGCGGCGCTGAGATCGAGATCATCGCCTAGTGTGGTTTCCTTGAGTTTGAGCTCGACCTTCATCATTTCACTCGGCTGCGGACGACGCGCAGATGGCGGTTGTCGCATCGTGCGCTGGACGGAGTTCGAACGTGGTTGGATGACTGACTGCACGCGCGGGCGAATTGGTGGTAGAGAGACGTTTTGGATCGATGACACGGAGACTCGTATGCTCGTTGCAGACCAATTTTCGTCTTGACCTTCTTCGAAATGAAGATCGCTTCGTGATGTTAACCCATGACTGGAGGAGTCAGTCGAAGGCCGTGATTTGCCGATCGGAGGTAGGATGGTATAGCCTGGATCTAGAGTCTCGTCGTTCTCACTGCATGACCTGCCTTCACTGTCATTATCCTCTTCCTCGTCCTCTTCTTCCTCAAGCAGTTTGCTACATCCATCCTGCGCAAGGGTACTCAGTTCGTCTATCAACCCGGTGCGAGAGTTGTACCCACGATAGATCGACTGGATCCGCACCGCCGACCGGTTTACGCGCTCCATGTCGTTGCGAAATCGCTGTCGTCGTTTTTCTTGGTGCTTGAGAAACCCGCGGATCTTTGACTGGATCATAATCGCCGATACCGCCGACAGGTGCGCACGCCGCTCCCCACGAATTGTCACGGCAAGTTTCCTAGCTAATTGCATACGGTAGATGCTCTGAATGCACACAGCTGCCGCTGTTCTCTTGGTTTCGAGCTCCAAGAGCTCCTGACGACGCTTGGACAGATACACGGCCCGCTGACGTCGCCGCTCCTCTCCAGCTTTGCGGTACCGTTCCGCTGACGAGGTTTCATTCACAACACTATCGCCCAGCTGATGCTGAAGGACATGAATAAGCTGAATTTCTGCGATCGTCTCGACCGACATAATATGGGGGTGTCGCTGGTGTCGCTGGCGTCGCTTGTAACGTTTGTAGGCATACCAGATCGTTCGTGCCGCCAGTCGGCGTTGATGGCGTTCCTCGTGTCTCAATAACGCTTCCTTGTACCTCGTCTTGGCAATAAAGCCGCGTACAAGTCGCTGGATTGACACGACTCGCTGTCGCGACGTGGCCACGAAATGTGCGAGATTCCTTAGCAGCTGCGTTCTTCGACGGTACACGAGAAACTGTTGTTGGATCGTTCGCGCGTGTTGATTCTCGATTCGCCGAATATTCATTCGGCGTACCATGACTTGGCCATGCAGTTTGTTCTTTTGCCAGGAAGCTGTTGTGTCCCGCAATTCACAGTCTGTCGCTGCCTCGCGGACGTCTTTGCGCTGCTCAATCAGTCGGCGCATGCGTCCAGGGTTTACAAATAACGGAGTGGCGTGGTTGGATACCTCCTCGCCTTGGTTGCCTTTGTCGCACGGATGCTGTTTCGCTCGCGAGGTATCTTCTTGTCGTCTTCGAAGTTGTTTCGCGCGTTTAACCGACTCAGCTTCGGGTTGTTGCGAAAGAGCATTTGCGATCGCGTCTTCGACGCCACCAGCAAGCTTGATGGACTCAAATGGATTATACGCAGTGGCAACACGAAGCTTCTCTGTGATTTGCGAATCGATGGCGTTTCGCTCCAACTCACTTTCTCTGTGAATCGCATAAAGACAGTTACGCAGTTGTCCTGCGTCAAATTGTGATGGTGATGCGTTCAGCGTGGCGGTGACGGTTCGGACGGCATTGTGGAGTGCGGCGTACGCTTGTCGCTTTGTAGGAGACGGTAGTTGACAAGTTGTAGCACCTTCACTGGACACGCTGTGGCTCCTGTCTTGTCGATCCGTCAAAAAAGTTGTTGATTCAAACGTATCTTCTGGAATACCGAGCGCGTCTAATGCTGCGCGGGGCAACAAGAGCGGATTGTACTTGGCGTTGGCACCGAGCAAAATACTCGTGATAGGCGACAGAAACAAGTCACGCAAGTCCGAGTCGATGTGAGCGAGGTAGTTGGCGATATTTCGTTTCTTCCACCCGAAACGATGGTGTTTTTCAATGTTGGACATCGTCGATGGTTTGGATTTGTACGCGCGCCACTCCAGAATGGACTCGACAAGACCAATGGTTGTCGTCTGTAGGCTCTCCACAAGTCTGTGTAGTTGAGTGATACGATGGTGCGATTTGTAGACGAGATCCGAATTTCTTGCTTCCCACTCTGGTATCTCTGCGTCACATCGAGTTGGATCAGACAACACAGTACTGGTTCTCTCACCACTTTCCTGCGGCTGCTTCGTAAATGAACTGCCTGGTGTCATTGCAGGTATTGCGTAGGAGTGACGCCGGGACGCGAGACCCGACGACGCACTATTCAACGATTCTTGTTTCGCCTTCCGCTGCACCATGTCGTGGAGGTCGGTAGCAAGCTGGCTCAGTGACGCTGCTTCGTCGCGGATTTGCTGCACATAATATTCACGCATCATGATGTCCTTGGTGATCTTGAGCTCACAAAGAACGTGCGCTGTCGATTTGTCAAAGTGTGCTCTGGATGGAGCTTTACCATTCTTACTTGGGGTCGAAGACTGATTGACGCTAGAGGCAAGAGCGACTGTGTGTCGTGAGGCGGAGTCGCTCTTCAAACTGGTCGATTGCGATGCAAGAACGGCAAATCTCTCCATGCCCAACGCTGTTGGACACGATGTACTGTTATTCTCAGAATGCTCTGGGTACTCTTCCTGTTGATTTTTCGCTTGGAGGTCCGATGGGCTTGGTGTTAACTGGCGTAAGCCAATTTTTCGTGGAAATTGAGATGCTGGATGCTCGGCAACGACGGTGGACGCACTTGATGATGCGTTTCTCACGTCCGTTGTATCTCCAGCGACTTGAGGTCGCGCGTCTTGTCGAGCTTTCTCCTGACGGTACTTTTCGACAATCGCGAGCTGACGCTCCAAACGTGTGATTCTTGCACGGTGGTGGCTCTCTTTGGTCGAAGCATTCCCATGATGATAAACTCGAGCGAGCCCGTGTTGAACGACTTGCCTTCGCACACGATGATAAACGAGTGACTCGGAATCAGTGGTTCGAGTATGTACTGGTGAAGCTGCACTTGGGTCGTCGAGCAGCGCATCGCTCAACGCAAGTCGAAGCACATGCGGCTTCTCCATTTCAGAGCTCGAACTGGCAAATGAGAGCCATACAAAATGCGCTGGACAGAATGCTCAAAATAGGCTGCCGTCGCTACCACTTCGGTGGCCGAGCTGATCGAAGCAACCTTTTTTGGGATCTCTTCTCTTCAACAACGCGCTCCTTTTCGAAAGAAATGTCGCGGTCAAGACGTTCGCTTTCACTTGAGAGTTGCGTCTTCCGGACCCACCTCTCTGGATCCATTTCTCTCCAGAGCCGGTCATGGTGACTCGCGATCTCTTCATTGACGTGACGAGAGAATGATTCAAGGAGAGCCTCTGGCTGATTTGAATGGTCTCCGAGCTCACTGAGCACTTTAGTTTCCACGAGCCGTTGCGAGCACAGCATGACAAACTGCGGTAGGACATTCGGGAGGTCTCGCGCACGATTTGCGATGTAAATGTCTCCCTCATACTTGTCATGTCCCATTGTGACGTGGTAAAATTGTTGCCGACGCTCCTGGGCAGGGTTCGACGTTGCAGCCGTCGCCAGCGACACAATGTATTGGAGTGATCCTACGTGCGACATCGTCGAATCATCAATGGTGACCGGGCTCACGTGGGTCATCAAGACTTGGCACAAGAGCAGAACGTGACTTCGAATCCTCGCCGTAGGTTCGGAGTCGTCGACGTCGGCACCTTCAATCATCTTTTTAAGTGATCCTAGCGCACCGTTGCTGAACTGAAGCGCTTGCAAGGGGCTGGAGAACAGTACCAGCCACTCTGATGCGGAACCTTCAGAGTGACCGACGAAACCATGCTGCAAAACTCCACTAAGATCGTTTTCACTGGCGATGCAATACAGATGCATCATCAATCCTTCCCCTTGGTGTTGATTTTTATTCATCACCAGAGACGCCTGGTCACAACTTGAATAGCTCTCGAATCGACGGACGAGGTCAGTGTGATGGAATCGGTGGACTTGGAGTAAGCGGTACGTTTGGCCAACGCCACCTTCTCCGGCGGGATCAAGGTGGGCGGCGATGTGCTGGAAATCAGCACCATGCTCGGACAGATGCTCGGCTGCGATTCGCTCAGGTGAAGTGCACACCACCGTCGCGATCGTCAGTGCAAGGTTGTGCTCGGCTGCGGCCTCTTGTTCCAGCACTTGATAGTACAAGTCTTCGTCATCCAGCGCTCTGAGCTCGTCCTCCAGCATGCGATCCAGGCTTTGGTGGTACTGGTGCTGCAACTTTGCCAATGCTTCTACCGTAATGCTCGTGTGCTCTTCTCGTAATCGAGTTTGCCGTTGTCGCTCCTCGTCCAATTCGACTGTCCCACGTACAACCAGTTGCTCTACTCCATTCAGCGCTTCCACGAGCTCGCGCTGCATCATCTCTGCATTCGATTGCCCTCGCTCTTTCCTTGTTTGGATCGCACGTAGTTCGTGTTCGTAACTGAGTGTGAGATCCGCCACGGTATCGTTGAATGCCAAAGCCTGATGGAGGAATTGATCGACTGCCATCGTACGCTCCGTTTCTTCAATGCCAGTTCCATCCAGAGTCTGCAGCTATAGCACATGTGAGATAATCTAGAGCCATGAACAAGCGCAGAGGACTAAACATACCTGATGCAGTGAAGCAATCGCGACCGCGCGATATTCCGGATGCCGGACAATGGGGTTCGACCCAAAATGCTCATCCACCAGCGACAATGACCGAAGGTTTATAAGCTTGCGAAGCGTTTGAAGATCGTCGATATTTCGGATGCGATTCTTGGCGAGGCACAAGCTCTCCAGGTTCACAAGCGCATCCAACGCCGAGTCGTTCTCGTTGCTCAAGAGGGACTGAATGACGTTGTCTTGCAACCACAGTTCACGCAAGTCGGTGGATTGTCCGAGTCCTTCAATGCGTCCTATACGATTGCCGTACAGCCACAGTACTTGAAGACGTCGGCATGCATCTAGCCCTTCGATCCGTTTGATGTGATTCTGCTGGAGATACAACGCGCGCAGATTGGGCAAGTCGAGCGGTTCTATGATGGAGATATTCTGCGCACAGAGACACAAGTGTACAAGCGATTCGCGCACTGCATGGAGCGCAAGCGTTGGTATACGCTGCAGACGGCAGTTGATGAACGTGAGCTTGTGCAAATTCGCACAGCGCCGCAATGCATGGGCATCAATGTCTTCATACTGGCCGAAAATGACTTCCAGTTCGGTCAGGCGTTCGTGTTCGGCTTCTCCGGTCAGCTCTGTCTACGTGTCATGGTATAGTACAGACATGATCCGCACATCAGTTGATAGGTGAGATCAAGATAAATACGGTGATGTAGAGAGATCACGTGTGAGACCAATACGCACGACGGTAGTGAAAAATAGCGCGCGCTCGTTTCCTTTGTCGTTCATTTTGCCGCGTGAGTTTCCATGAAATCTGATCACTTCCAGACGGTGGCCACATTGGCTGGAATATTAACCAATGAAAGGAAAGCAACTGATTCGGTATGAGATAGGGATTCTATTGTCGCCCATCACGCTCAAACTCAAACAGCATGAAATTTATAGGTAAACGTCATGTGGCACCCATTATCTTTCGAAAAAACCTTCATATGAGATAAGTCAATGGCCTTGATACCGCAGGTTTGAGGATCAACCAGTTTGACCTCTTATAACGCATATGTTTGCTAATTGCGGTGGAGATGTATTAATAGAGGTTGTTGCCGCAGCAACGGGTGGGTTGCAGTTATATAACGGCTGCCCTTCGTAAGTTTCTTCTTCAGTTCCAGTTCTTTTTCTCTGTGGAGCTGTTGCTCAAACCAAACTGGACCAGGCCAAGAAGACGGCGGACCGACGACCGACGAAGAAAGCAATCACTTGTCGTCCTCGCGTGCGTGTGAAGCGGTGCGTGGGGCCAGGAAGCATCGCATCGTCCAGCCGACTTCCGTATTAGTACATACAGCAAACAGCTCTCTTCATCAAGTTGCCACATTGAACTTTCGCCACTGAGTGAAGCAGAGAGAGAGAAGAAAAGGAAGGAAACGCACAACGTCGAGACCCGTCAGTTGCATTACCAGACTCAAACGAACATGGGAAACTCGCCACCGAAGCGCGCATCGGCGATGCACGAGCTCGATCGCTTTACGAGTCCCACGGGGTGCGTCTAAGTCTAGCGTATTGCTGTCTGACAGAACAAAACTCACATTTTTCATAGATTATACCCCAGTTGTCCGTGGGATATCCGCACGGCGCGGCGTCTAATTATCGAAAAACGCATTGCCCCGCGTTTTCCAGGGCGCGAAGCGAAAGAAAACTGCTTTACGCACGAGTGTCCGATCTGCTTTATGTTTTACCCCGGCAGTCTCAACACAGCGACGTGCTGCAAGAAACCGATTTGCTCCGAGTGCTACTTGCAGCTCAAGCCGCCTAAGAAAGCAGTGTGGTACGTTAGACTAAAGGCGTTTGTTACGATGGGATTATGATTCTTACTTAGTGACTGTGAAAATCTGTAGCTGCCCTTACTGCAACCGCGACGCGTTTGGGGTCAAGTACGTGGCCCCCGCGGTCATGAATCTCTCGTCGGTCTACACCGACACTGTACGTGTCCTGTGGATTGTTGGTCACAATTAAAGGCTACGACTGACTCGACTTTTGCATCTAGTCGTCGTACACGTGCCTCGAGACGAGTGAGGTGTCGCCTGTCGCAGCGACGGATCTCTCACAGCATTTTGCCTCGGCCGAAGACCGCGACCGCATTCGCGACGATTTGCGTTCGCAGCTGAACCTCACAGATCGCCCCTTGACAACACCGCCGCCACGTCCGCCGCCTGTGCACTCGCCTTCTCCACCTGTCCGGAGTGCGAGTTTTATCATTGCGTCAACCGAAGACGCCGCACGTGGGATTGGCCAGCCGCGGTATATCATTGCGTCGGCAGCCGAAGCCGCGCGGCTTGAAGAAATGATGCTGCTGGAAGCGATTCGTCGCTCGATGCGGGACTTGAACGTTGACAAGGAAAACGAGGAAGAAGGAGGGGAAGGAGATGGAGATCTTGCGAGCCGCAGTATCAGCAGCAGCGAGGACCTGCGTGGGTCGGACGAGATCATCTATGAAGGCGACTATGATACGTTGCGACCGTCACGCGTGGCGGGTCCAGACACTACTGCGCCGTCGCGGCGCCGGGAGAGCGCGAGGTGGAATCCGTTTGATGCGTAAATGGCACAGTCGTTATGGTTAAGTCAATGGATGAGAGGAGAATGAGTATGCTTGCATGGGAGATTATTGCGGTGGCGACGAAACGAGACGTGTGGTGCCGACACCACGTGCACGGGGCCCTAAGTTATTTGGAAATGAAACCACCAGCCATTATCGCCTCGGCGTTGCATCTCGCTCGCTTTCGTCACTTCTGGTAGTACTACTTTCAAGTCGTCGGAACTAGTAATTCTTCGTAGTATGTAAAAAAGTAGTATGATAATATCATCTCAAAACTGTTTTGGTTTGGTGATCGTAGTTGGAGACCTATAGAAACCCTTCGTGGCTTGGTGCTTGTCGGGCATCGCGAGGGCTGTGCTGATCGTGCGACGGGCCGTGACCACCAGCGAGTGCACGGCATTCACAAAGAACGGCGCTGCGACTACGTCAATAGTGTAGTGGGCTTTTTGGAGGAGCACGCCGACGGCCGTGAACAGCGTCACGAACCCAAACACCACTTTCCACAGCCGGTCGTGGCGACGGATCCCAATAAACAAGGCAAACGTCGTGGCCGTGTGGCCGCTGAAAAAGAGATCGCGGACCAGCACGGCGCCGTCGGGGTAGGCGATTGGATCGACGAGGGGGACCGTGCCAATGGGGGCCTCTAACGGCGTCAGGTAGAGCGTGAGCATGCGGACCCAGATCACAAGTGCGTGGGTCTGGACAAACTCGAGAAACATGTCGGGTTTGTTGTACGTGTACTTGAAGGCCGCGACCAAACTGCCATAGACCAAAACCGACAGTGCGGCCGAGCAGTCGAGCGTGGGGAGGTACGGAAGAAGCGGATCCGAGAGGGAAGCAAGGGTCGGGACGTCGGTGCGGGCTTCGTTGGCACGGAGAAAGAGACCATAGTACACCAGCGTCGCACTGCATGTATCACAAAATACGTGAGTCTTTCGGAGGGTGAATGAGATGATGGAATACTACTACATACACCAGGCCGACGAGTGAGAGGATGACCTCCGTGGGGCCGGTCCAGCCCGAGGCAAAGAGCTTGCGTCGCCAGGCGCCACGGATTTTCAAGGAGGAAGATGGAGTGGATGTCAGCGTGGCCGGGGTGGAGGAGGAGGACGACCGACTGGCGGAGGGAGGGGAATGCACGAGGCGGACCGCCGCGAGGGCATGGACATCGGCACCGATGATAATGCTGGGGCGTTTTCGGATGCCTACTTCTTTCTCGGTGAGATTTGCGTCGACGAGCTCGCTCGGGCGGACAGCTGGATCGGGCTGCGTGAGGCTCGACAAGAACGAGACGTGGGCAGCTGTCGCTGGATCGAGTGGCGCTCCCATGATGATGGTGCGTGGATCGAAAAGCAAGAGTGAGAGAGAGAAAACGAGGAAAGCATACGCATTCTCCAGTTTTAGATCTGTAACGACTCTGGTTGGGATATTAATATACATTGACGCCCAGAAACGAAGCAACATAACGCCATAAATGGGAATCAGATCAAGTGTAGATAAACCGACAGCGAAAGAAGACTGCGTTGCCACCGCCTCCCAGCTCTTCCAGACAGAGGTCACATCGACAGCTTTCTCATCCTTTTCCAGGCCTCGCTCAGTGCGCAGGTGTCTCGCCAATATACTCCCACCGTCAATACCACATATCCTCTTGCATTTTATCTCCACGCGAATAAGACGAGAAGTCTCCTTCCAAGAGCTCAGGTTTTTAAACAAGCGGAAGAGCAATAGATGCTGTCCACCTGCAATAACCTTTCTCAGTTGTGTCTCGTCATCGAGCAAACCACACAGCGCAGCCTCGAATGTCCACGCTACAAAGGTTGTTACCTATTCTTCTTGCCTTGGGATCTCAACTGACCACCGAAACAGCCAGGAGCTCACCAGCACAGGAGAGTAGAACCTTCGTAATTTGCTAAAGCAAAGGGAAAACGAGTATCGCGCCGGGTGCGCTAAAAGCGGCCTTACTGATATCATCATCGCTACGTAGAAAATGACAGAAGAGGATTCTGATACATGACAGATAGGGGAGGCAAGCTCCACACCACGCACTCTGCAAAGCCAGTGTGGTTGAACCAACAACCAGAAAACACGTACAGAAAAGTAGACGCGACAAAATAACGTTCCGGAGATGTCCAGACAGCGTAGACCAACAGACTGGATCGTCCGGTAGGAAGCATCTACTCCGCTCTCTCTTCGTTGGCGACCCCTCGCTGCTTGCTCGATTGCATTCGATACCTCTCGTGCACGCTCATTTTTCTCATCATTGAGATCCATCAACCCACACAAAAGGGGAAGATCTCGGTCAAATCTGGCTAAGGATATGTCGGCAATGGCAGCGAATACGGAGCATCCGCAGACGAGAGAAGAGAGAAGCGACGCGCTGATAACGTAATCATCCAACGCCGTCACCAGTCGTTCGTTGCTGCCATCAGAGTCTATCGCCGTCATCTCGCCATTGTCGCGGCATCTCTCCATCGGCATTCTCCAGTCATCTCAGTCTCCCTAGTTTCCACTGGCGCTCATTGAATTCCTCGAGAGGTTAAGAACTCGTTTGGCAGACACGTTATGATATGATGGTTCATAACGTGGCTGTGCAATAAGAATGCCCGTGATTCCGAAAAATACTGACAAAAGGACGGACAGGACGCATTCCGTGCTGGTGTTGAAGACAGACCATACTGGAGACAAGTCAAAAAGTATTGAAACGTAGCACCAAAATAAAGCTCGCGCATCGATCCTTCTATATGTTTCTTCCACGGGATGTTGCAACTGTTGTGACACAGTCCGTTCTATCAGTACCATCAAACATTTACAATTACAAGTTCATTAAACGTACTAATATAAGAGAGACTTTGACTGCTATCCGGCTCTGGAAATGTTAGGTGAAAGTTCCAAGTTGCATGTCGTACCCACCGTGCCTCAGCCTCTCCTCGGACAAGTCCTCTCACTCCCTTCCCCATTCCTACAACTGCTTCAAGACGCATTCCCCATTGATAGAACCTATCCATGTTCTCGTCCACGGCGGTCCTCGCAACGCGCCGTCCTGCCTCGAAGAAGAATAGGGCGAAGTCCACCAAAGCCAGCACCAGCCTATTAAAGCGTCCAAAACTGATCTGGCGCAAGCGCGATACGCAAGACTCGCAGCTCTACAACCTCCGGCTCGATATTAATGACATCATGCAGGAAATCGCACGGCTCAACGAGCTTCGTGACCTCGCGGTGACCCAGAGCCTGAACCGCCATGACGACCTCGACGGGTCGTGTCAAAAAGTCGTGATTGAATATTTTGACGTCTTTGCCAAAGGCTTTGCGGCGTCACCATACAACACGCGGTCATTCATTTACCACGCGCTGTCGGAGGATATCCAAGTGAACAATTTCCAAGGCCGCGAAATGGTCCTCGAGCAATGGAAAAACCACTCGGCGTCGTTTGACAACTTGGATTTTCGCTTTGCCGATGGGACAGTGATTCCACTGGGCCATGGCCGCGCGGTCGTCAAGTGCACAGCGCACTTTTCCTCGACGATCACGCGCCAGACGTTTGCCATTATGTTTCCGCACATGCTGCACCGTGAAGACCTTGTCAAGAAACTTGTGGGTCACACCATAGCGGACTATGGGCAGTACGACTTTGAGATCGACGCGACGACTATGCAGATTACGCGGTGTGTGGTTGTGCTCGATTTCTTAGGATGCTTCGCAAAGATCCTCAAGGATCCGTTCGAGGTCGCCGTGCTGTTTGGCAATACATTGCCGTTGGATGAGTTTCATACTGGTGATATGGACGAAGGACCGAGGACTCCATCGATTTTGGACGTGGCCGACAGCGACGACGGTGGTTTAACCTCCGTACCAGAGACGTTGTCCTCTGCATCTCCACACCTCCAATCGCCCAGCGCCGAGCCAATAAAAATGCGTTTGAATCACATTCTTGCCAATAATCATGTGCTCGAAGATGCGGCATCAAGCGAGCGCCGAGGTGAAGCATGCTGATAGCAAAAAATTGCAGTAAGATGTTCACTGATTCCTAGAAATCGACAGAAGCATGTACAGTACAGTACTAATACTGTACTGTATAAAGCGAAATTTGCTTGCTAGTATGCCTCACAGTACCATGGATCCAGAATCCGTGCGTGATTTATTATCCATAGAACATGGATCTGGGAATCTTCAGAGTGCAAGACGGATCTTAAACTTGGACCCGTGGTGACGATTCCCCGGATGGATCACAGAGAAGCACGGTCCTAGTTGCGACATCCGCTAGGCCGGCTGACCAGTAGTTAGTGAGTGAAGAGAGTGCACTGTCGCCAGTACACTGTAACCACAGTCTCTTTGGTTGCAGTCACAGTGTGCGTGCAGAGATCCCCTCTTCAGTGACCCCATCGCTGTTCTGTCATTAAGTGACATTCCGTTGGTGTTCGCATTGCGCGCTTCACGTCCTGGATTCTGGATTCCGACGACCCTGACTCTCTACTTCCTGGTACACGGCGTCCGTAATCCGGACCCACGGCTTGCGTCTCGTGTATTTTCCGGAAACTACCGCCAGCCTTTATCCAGTCTGAATGGAACGCGGCTCGCCGTGCCGCGCGAACGACGATGAGGCTCGTCTACCCCAACACGAGCTCGCACGACGGCTGTACGCCCAGCGCCAACGCACGACCAAGCCAGTCGGAAAGAAACGGAAGCAACAGAACGCTCAGATCGAGGAGATTTGCCAGGAACTCGTTGATCTAAATCAGCAGCTCGAGACGCTCACGCAGTCGCGCGATCTCGTGGTCGCCCAGCAGCTCCACCGCTTTGACGATCTCGACGGCTCGAGCGTCAAGGCTGTAAGTGAGTACTTTCGAGTGTTTCGGCACGGACTGATCTTGGCGCCCATTGATGGCATTGCGTTTCTGGATTGCGTGATGCTCGAGGCCATTCGGATTAATGGTTTCACGGGGCGATGTGTTGCGATCGAGCAGTGGAAAACACACTCGCTCTGCTGGGGCACGATGGCATTCACGCTTGTGGATATCATCGTGTTTCGACTGACCGATCGGGAGGCTATGGTCGCGAGTACGTTTACATTTACCCTGACCATCTCACGGCTCACGCTCGCAATGATCTTCCCCCACATCCTTCAATCCAAAGGCCTGGTCCAGCGTCTCGTTGGCCGTAAACTGATCGGCCACGGCCGCCAGAATTTCGTCTACGATGGCAGAGCAAAACAGTTTGTGCGCGTAGTGGTTGCACTGGACTTCGTCCGAGCGTTCTCCACGCTGCTGCCCGACCCCAGTGGACTGGCGATGCTGTTTGAGAAAGCACTGATCACGGACGCGTTTTTCGTGGGCGCGGTCGATGCAGTGACATTAAAGAGGTCAGCTGGAAAAAAAGCATGCAACCATTGTGACGGCAAGAAGCACCAGAAATCGTTGATTGACATGGAGGAAAGAAGAGAGGCAACGCCGTCCCCCCGCAACGTGTCCAACAAGATGCAGCTCAGCCACATCTTGTGAGGACGGTGATTTCGTGCTGCGTGGATGTGCTTGCAGCCACCGAACGTGCAATGTCGCTGCTGCAAACATCATCACATCAAATTCGATGTGGTGCTGATGTGCGATCTTCCTCAGATCACGGCTTCTGATTCAAGATGCTTTACGCCACACGCTTCCCGAATTCTTCCCGCACCTGCGTCGGCTGTCGACCAGCTCATCCCGTGTCGTGTTTGTTGTCTTGATAATGGACCTTACCGGTTGGCTTGCACGGTACACTCCACGCAGCAATAAGATCTCCATTGACCCCACAGCTGTGACACTTAGTGTACTTGCAAGTCGCCATTCGTTGGCACGTGCGCGTCGGGTACGTATTGTACAGTAGGTGTCCATTAGATCGGTTGGATACTGGACACATCGCCATGGCGCAAGTCTACGGCATCGTGTCGCAGTGGATCAGGAGGTAACAATAAGACCCTTTGCAGCAAGCAAAACCATCACAGACTCGGCGGCTTCGATATTATCCAGCTGATTGTCTGACAGGCTGCAAGCGGCGCGTCGCCCACTTCAAGTTGGCAAGTCTGCAACTGGATTTCGGTCGGGAAGCACGCATCTGCAGAATGCTTCCTCGTGCGCTCGTCCGATCTTCACTGGAAGCGACGAACACGGCCTTCTGAACAGTACTCACCACAGTACACCTCAACCAGAAGCCCAGCCCTTCTGCTCGCATTGTAGGAAGCAGATTCGGTGTCACTCCGCACTGCACTGCACTACAAAAATTCACACCAGGTCAGCGACCTACAGTACCGTGTCTGTGTGGTTCTTTGGTCGGTCTATTCTCCAGTAGGTCTGGGGGAGCGACTGATCACGACCCCCATGGTATCGTAGACCGTAATACACTGGAGCCTGGACTTCTAGTTCACACTGTATACTTACTGTAGTGACTGGTGATGTGCCCCATAATACAGACACGGGGAAGGCGACACCGTTCGAACCTTGAAGTTGGCGTTGCTGAGTAAGCCGTAGTGCGTCACACCGGCTGGACACCGCAGCGATTACTCGCCACACCTCTGACACATGGCACGATCAGCGGTAAAAAAGTGGAGGCCGACACTGACCCCATGGGATTTCAGACACCAGCCAAGAGCGCTCTATTGCAGAATGTCACTATTCCACCCTTTTTTCAATAGCATCTGCTGATGAGCATAGTACCTTGGTTGAGTGACTGATGAGGTCAACTCTTCCATCAGTGGCTCTGATCTGACTGACTTGATGGCCGGTCCTAAATTGGATGCTAAAGCTCACGCGCCAGCATTTCAATCGCCATATCTCAATCGCACACAACGCACGACTACAGAAGATGCATTCAGTGACAGCAACAGCGTCAGTAACAGCGATGACGACCGCTATGCGTGGCCTCATCAGTCCTGTGCACGGCGGCGCCGTGTCGGACACCCACGCGACTACACTGGCCGCGGCGTCGGTGTCGCCAGCCGCCAAGCAGGCCGCCACGAAAGCCATTAAACCCAAAACCAAGGCAAAAGCGAAGCGCAAACGCGCGCCCAAGTTTGTCTGGCGCCAGCGCGACGCGCAAGACTCGCGGTATTACAATCTGCAGCTCGATATCAACGACGCCAAGCAGCAAATCCAAGAGCTCACGCAATACCGTGCAATGCTCTATGCGCGCGGGCTCAACACGCCGCAACTGCAGCCGGGTGGGTTCGTCCGCACCGTGTACGAATATTTGCGCGTGTTCCGCCACGGCCTGAATCCCGCGCCGCCCGAGATCGATATCGTGGCGTTTCTTCATGGCATCATGGCCGCCGATTTATGGATCAACGAATTTCGCGGTGGCATCGATATGGTGCTGGCGCAGTGGGGCATTTACGCGACGTGCTTTGAGTGCATTGACTTGCGCTGTGCTGATACAGTTGCCCTCCCGATTCAAGACCCGTGCGGCCGCCATGGCTATGTCGTGCGCTCGGTCGGACACTACAGTTGCAAGATCACCCACAACACGATCGCCATTATGTTTCCCCACGTGCTACGGTTCCCCCGCCTTGCGACACAGCTCATTGGCCGCACGCTGCACGGCCGAAACCACTGCGACTTTGTCTTTGAATGCGCGAGCAACCGCATTTTGCGGTGCGACGTAAACGTCGATTTCTTTGGGGCGTTTGCCAAGCTCTTGCCCGATCCGCGCGACCTCTCGGTTGTGTTCAACGGCGCCAAGCTCGAGAGTGATTTTTATTTGGGCGACGCCGACGACGTCGAGATTAGTACGACTGACGATGACAAGCCGTTTAAAGACGTCCCGTCACGCGCGACATCGCCTCAAGAAATGCGACAAGCCGAGCACGCCATCAGTGGCACCACCACTGCCAGGGAAGAAGGGACCCGCATTCCCAGCCGAAAAATGGAGCTGCAGCACATTCTCTCATGAGGCATCCAGTCGCGCGACAAGAAATTTCGTGCGCGGCGGTCAGCACTTTGAAAGCGGCTTAAGTGGGAGCACCGACGGGACCACGCATCCACCGCCTCGTCCAGATCCTCCTCCTCCTTACCTCATCATGAGATGCATGACAATTGAAAAAGACTCGAGACAGACGGTCGTATCCTACCGACATATACCCATTGTCTCGTGAAAAGCCGGTAATTCTCCACCTCTCGGCCTGTCCAGGAAAAAAGATTTTCCCTGGAAGAACCACCCAGCGACATCCTGAACGTTCCACGTTCGGACTCACACAGGCAGCGGTTCAGGTTCCTGGATTCTGGACACTGTTCAAAAAGACTGGCTGTGGCGTCCAGTCCAGTAGTATAGTTATTATAATAGTGCAGTCATTTATAATTCTGTAAGCGTTTTACCCCCTGGACCATTTTTCATCCAACCGTGACGTTGGTCGGTCGGCTGCGTTTCACGTTGATCTTCGAAGTGGTGGGACAGTGCGAACCATGTCGTTCCAGCCTGGAACCAAAAAGGGAACAACTTGAATCCAGGGTGTTCACTTTTCGGAAAATCATCCATATGGGTGAGGTCTTGTTGGTCAGCAGTGTTTAAACTTCCGGACACTCTGGATGCTGCGTGCCAACTGGATTCCAGAGGTGGGTGTCTGCTCCTAATGTGATGATCATGCTTGCATGAGCAAGAGTGGACTGGACGCTCGAGCCGACCGACCGACCATGGATCCAACACATCTGAGAGGGGAAACCCATCTCCTGGTCCCGAGTGAAACGAGAACAGCCACGACGCCTCATTCAACGGAAACCTGGGTTGAACGACTTTCTGATCATTGACTAATATGAGTTTATTTGAAAGTCAAAATAAAATTACAGAACAAATTTTAGACGAGTCGGAATACCGAGGGACAAAATTCATTTGGTCGTGGACTCCCACTCATCCAGCGACGACGCAAAGTCGGCCGGCCACTTGGAAATCTGCTGCATTCCACCTTCTGCATTCCACCTTCTGCATTCCACATCCGTGTGGAAAAGATTCTGTCTTGTTCGTTTTCTTCTTTCCTCCGGACGACCAAGCCACCCGTAGTGCGAGCACGAAAATGCCGACGCAGAAGCCAAGTCCACCAGCCGTCACGTCCGGGAAACGGCCCCGGATGGCGACAGCTAATAGTACCGCTGTCACCAGCCCCAACGAGACCCCGTCGAAAGCCAAGCCCATTAAGACGACCAAGAAAAAGACCACGAAGAAAGCGCCGTCCAGTTCGACAGCTACTAGGTCGTCGGCCGTGGCTGTGCGACGCCCGCGCCTAATTTGGCGCACGCGCGATCAAGAAAACTCGGCGCTCTACAACCTTCAGCTCGATGTCGGGAGCTTGCAGTCCGAGCTCCAAGGGTTACGCGCCTACCGTGAAATGCTGAAGAACCGTGTGCTCAACCGCCAAGACGATCTTGACGGCTCGTTTGTGCGTATTGTACGCGAGTACTTTCGCGTCTTCCGGAATGGGTACCACGGCACAGGCATGCCGGACGCACCTCCACCGCGGCCCCGAATGCTGGCATTGGCGAGTAGCCCTTACGACAATACTGAGATCGATATCCCTTCGCCCGATGAGTTTCTGCAGCGCGTCATGGACGAGCACGTCATCGTCGGACGGTTTCCGGGGCTTCCGCAAATGATGAAAATGTGGGAGCGGTATTCGTCCGTGTTTGGGCCGATTACACTGGCGTACATGGACTCACACGTGCTCTCGACGTTCCGGGGCCCGGGTGAAGGTCAGGACCAAGTGCTCGTGACCTCGCGCGCGCAATACCACCTCTACATTTCGCTCCGCACCATCCAAATCATGTTTCCGCACATCTTGCCGCACCAGGAACTCGTCACGCGGATTCTCGGGCAGCGCATTACCGGTGTCGGCAGGTTTGATTTCGTGTTTGACACTGCCAGAAACCGCATTGTCCGGTACGAGTTTAGTCTTGACTTGACCGCGTCGTTCATTGATTTGTTGGGCGACCCTGCGTTGGTGGCCCTCCTGCTGAACGACGCGTTGATCTCGGACGAGTTTTACATTGGCGATTTGTCCGAGTTTGTCCCGGGGCCGGCGAGTCCACCGCTCGCGAGTCTGGTGACACACGAAGATGAACGAGAACGAGAAGCTGCTGAATCGCAAGAAGAAGAAAGATTCGAACCGAGCAGTGACAATCAGCCGCCATCGGGTGGCTCGTGGAAGATGACGATTAGCAGTATTCTCAGCCCCGCCGATGACGAGGACAACGAGGAAGAGATGGAGGAGGAGGAGGAGGAGGAGGAGGAGCGTGGTGCCGAAATGGATGTCTCTGAACCGCTTGCAGAGCACGGCCTCGTTAACGACGCTCACCACATTCCGCATTTCCAAGTCCGGTTCGAACGTGTATAACATTCGTCTAGACGAGCGAAACACCACACCGACGACGCCAACGTCCATGCACTGTACATACTGTCCTGTCAATGGAAGCCGGCTTTCGCGAGGCACATGTAAACTCGATGCACGTTTATGGGTTGGTACGTTTTTTTGTCATTTCCGTTAACAAGTTTGGTCAATCTGAGCCCAAACCCTCCGGAATACTCCGTAAACGACATTCCGGCACGAATCGATTACGCGGATGTTGGATAAGTCCTGACTTTGGGCTGGACTGCACAGTTTGAGTGACATGTTCTTCAAACGAGGAATAATGCCCGATTCAGCTGCTCTCCCGGCCATCCTCATCCGGAAAGGAGAGTCTGGAAGCCTGATGAATTTTCATTCTTTGCGAGGACGCTGTCACCACAGTACTATACTGGACTCTTCATCGTGAAAAAAGGACTGCTGCTCGCAATGGCTCCGCCTGAGAAGAAGGACTGCCCGCCGGGCACCAAGCGACGGGGCGTGCGCAAGCGCAAGCCCGATGCGCGCCTCAC
>JAADVD010000381.1:0-28149 GCA_023334535.1 Pythium vanterpoolii
GCGGCTGCGACTGCGACTGCGACTGTAGCTCCGACTACGACTGCGACTGCGGCGGTTGCGATTGCGGTTGCGGCCGCGAGGACTGGGCGACCGACGGCCGCGACCACGACCACGACGTGTAAACGGCGAGGCTCCACGGCGCGACCGCGACCGTGACCGCGAGAGCGAGAGCGAGAGCGAACGCCCACGCCCACCACGCCCACCACGGCCACCACGGCCACCACGCTCCCTATACTCCCCCCGACCGCCGCCACCATAGCGACCGTCGCGGATAGGACTGCGGCGCCTACCACGTGGAGGCGACTGGAAGCGACGTGCTTGGTTGAACCCCCTCTCTCTCGGTCCACTGTTGGTGTGGCCGCGCAAGGGACTGCGTCCACGAATATCACGATCGCGACGGTCACGGTCGCCGCCGCGTCGTGCGTTACCACGAAACGGCGAGCGGCTCCGGCTCTTGCTGCGACTACGACTGCGTCGCTGCACGACACGTGCGGCCTCGACACGACGCTGGGCTTGCTGCTGCTCACGGCGCTGTTTGGCCTCGCGCTGCTTGGCTTGCTGCTCTTCCCACAGCGCCTGCTCGCGCGCGCGTTCGTGCTCAACGTGACCGACGCGGACCGTAACCTTGCGGCCGTCGAGCCAACCGTCGTGCATGTGGTCTTGGGCAGTCTCAGCATCGTCCAGTGACTGAAATTCGATAAACGCAACGCCGCGTGGCACGTTTGAGCGCCGCTCGCGCATGAGGTGGACGCGCGTCACGGCGCCAAACTTGCCAAAGATCTCGGTCAAATGATCGGCTGTAACGTTGCGCGTGAGGTTGTCGATGCGCAGTGACGATGATGTCTTGGCGTCGACGCTCGGCGGGCTGTGGGGCTTTGTTGTGGTGGTCGGTGGGGGCGACGGCGACGGCGACGGTGACGCCATCGTGGCGTCCAGGGCCACCTGGGGCTCGAGTTTGACGGCGTCCGTCGCTGAGGAGCTACGCCCGCGCCTGGGTTCCGACGATTGCGACCGTGATTTCGAGTGGGAGTGAGAGCGGGACGAGCGCTTCGAATGGGACGAATCACGCCGTGAACGCGTACTGGACGCCGCGGCTTTCGCACCCGTTCCCATACTATTGCCGCTTGTTTGGTGTGGTGCTCTCCACGAATGGATCTGTCAGGTGCAAATGAGGGTATCGCACGATCATCGGGCAACATCACATTGGTGTGGTCCACATGATCTCCACTCCAACAACCTTCCGCCCTGTTGAGCTTCCAGTAACACGAACCCACTTCCACAAAATGCTGGTGATATACGAGTCGCTGGATGCTCGTTCTGCCCAATCGTGCCGTGGATTCAAAAGCTGATAATACTGGCGCACGTTCTCATAGTAGCCCAGTAGGTGGAGCCGCATTCTCGGCTTTTCATTTTCTTACCTAACGCGGGTGAGCCTCTACTTCTGAGAAACCTTGCTTACTGCTTTAAGTGAGTACCAACAAATCTGAGAATACTGTCCCCTAACCCTAGTGGCTCGTGGAAGGTAAGCATTTCCCGTTAAACGCATCTCCATCTCGACAGGTGCACCTTCAGAGTGTGCAACTTGGTTTTTATGTTGCTCATATGTATCATGGAAAACGTAAGCGCAACGTAACCAATCATTTGCAACCACCTTGATGGTCATTGACAGGCCATTTGCTGAGCAGATCCATTATCTGGTCGGCCATTGCCGGGGCAGCGTAGCTTGGCGTGACGCCCGCGTGACTCGCTCGGCAACGCCGCTGACCACATAGGGCGTGTGTCCCTCCCTCTACTCCCTCCTCCGTTCCTCACTCACGCCGCGTGGCTTTTTCGTTCGCTCATTCCCCCATTTGCGCGCTTCCTCCCAATCGCCGTCTATTGCCCCCTCCTTCTTCCCTCTTCTCTCTCCACTCTTCCCTCTTCAATATGGTCACCTCGGTTCGTTCGCTCGTGGCGCTCGCGTGCACTGCCGCTATCTCGACTGTCTCCACGGTCTCGGCGATCGACTACCCCGGCGGATGGGTCCCGACCTCGTCCAAGACACAGTGCGTCAACATCTGCGTCAACTCAAAACCCACGCCAGGCTGTTTCGATCCGACCGATGCATCGTGCTTTGCCAAGACCCAGTCACCCGGCGACTTTGACTACTTGCTGCTCGAGCAGCTCTTTGTGCCGCAGTTTTGCCGCGACTTGCTCAAGGGCGTCGACACGACCGTGTCCCACCAAAACGTCAGTGCGTACCCCACGGGCGTCACGTGCCAGCCGCAGGTCGTCAAGCCCGAGCTCACGATCCACGGTCTGTGGCCCAACTACAACACGGGCTTTCCCGCGTGCTGCAACGTCAGCGCGACGACCCCCAACAAGCCGTATAACGGCGCCAAGTTTGCCGACAACCACCCGACGCTCCTCAAGGAGATGAAGGCCAAGTGGGTCGACCCTACGCAAGCCAATGCCTACGACACGCTCTGCGAGATCTACAACCACGAGTTCCAAAAGCACGGTCTCTGCTTTGCGGCCGCTGGCAGTGACTACCCCCGCGCGGCCGTCAACTACTTTCAGGCGACACTCAACGTCGCGGCCAAATTGGAGACCGCGACTACCAAGATCAATAGCTGGGCCAAGCTCGCGGCGCCGCAGACCACGGTCGCCGCCATCAAAGCGCTGTACACCAAGAGCGTCCAGGTGCTGTGCTCGGCGTCCGACGGTGGGAACCAGCTGGGGGCGATCCGCTCGTGCTTTAACAAACCGCCGGTCGCGGTCAGCACGGCCGACTTTTCGCAGAAAGACTGCGCCGAGCCCAAGCCGTCGGCGCAGTTTGTGCCGTGCGATGCGACCAAACCTGTGACGCTGCTGGGGTACACGCCGCCAATGGCGATCGCCTAGAGGTATGAAAGCCCAGGGCTGTAGTAGTTTTCAACGTAGTGGTCCTAACCATTAAATGTTGGTCTTCTATATCAGTCTTCTCTTACCTCCATAAACTTGTCCTGTGCTTTCAGTAGAAACTTCGATTCTCTTGCTTTCCACTCGGCGTCTGAGGACGTGTGAGGACGAGCGTCGACACCTCTGAAATGATACCTGCCCTGGAGACGCCTCCCCACAGTCGATCGCCTAATTATGACGTGGCCATGAGAAACAAGCTGATATAATGCGGATGAAAAAACACAAGAGGACACTTCTGTTCTTGAGTTCAACGGTATTCTATATCACGACCTGACCATTGTATTCATTTCGCATCTGCCTGATACTACCATTCATACCGGTAGACCTTAGTAGGTCGCAACGTCCTTCTCTCTCCGATCCACTACTCTAGCAGCTCGCATGCGGCGGCGGCGTCGGCACAGCCGTCGGCGCAACCGTCGGTGCCGTCGACGGCTTGTCCGTGGGCTTGTCCGTGGGCTTGTCCGTAGGCTTGTCCGTGGGCTTGTCGGTCGGGGCATCCGGGGCAACGTAGGCCGCGAGCGTGATAGGTGACGTCCCGTTACACGGCAAGAACGCCGAGCTCTTGGCCGCCGGTGCGCAGTCCTGCGGCACAAACGGACCGGTCGCGTTGAGCGACGTCGGCTTGGTGTAGCACGAACGGATGGCCGAGAATTCATTGGCGTTGGCTTTCGACGAGCAGAAGACCTGAACTTTTTTGGGGTACAGCGCATTGATCTCGTCGAGCGTCGTGGTCTTTCGGGTCGCGGCCCAGCCGTTGATCGTAGCCGTGGCAGCAGCGTGGACGTTGGCGGCGTTGAGCGTCGCTTCAAAGTAGTTGACCGCGGCCTTTTCCCAGTCGTCACCAAACGCGTTGTAGCAAATGCCGTGCTTTTGGAACTCGTGGTTGTAGATCTCGCAGAGCGTATCGTACTCGTTGGGCTGCGTGGGGTCGACCCACTTGGTCTTCATCTCTTTGAGAAGGGCGGGCTGGTTCTTCGCGAACGCAGCGGCGTTGTAGGGCTTGTTGGCGAGCGTGTCGGTGACGTTGCAGCAACCGGCGTAGCCGTCGTTGTAGTTGGGCCACAATCCGTGGATCGTCATCTCGCTCTGGACGACCTGCGGCTGGCAGCTAATGCCAGCTGGGGCCGGGTTGACATTCTGGTGCGAGATCGTCGAGTCAATGCCGTTAAGCAAGTCGCGGCAAAACTGCGGCACGAATAGCTGCTCGAGCAGCAAGTAGTCAAAGTCACCCGGACGCTGCTTCTTGACGAGGCAGGCGGGGTCGTTCGTGAGGCACGTGGGCTTGGCCTTGGAGTTGACGCAGATGTCGACGCACTGCTCTTTCGGTGGGGTCGGGAGCCAGCCGCCGAGGTAGTCGATGGCCGAGGCCGTGGAGACGCAGACCGCCGCGGCCGCAACGAACGCCGTGAACGAACGGAAGACCATGGTGTTTTGGGAGAAGAGGAGGAGAGGTGAAAAGGGAACTGGACTCGAGAGGAGGTAAGTTGGAAAATGAACGCCAACGTGGATAGGAGGAGATTATGACACCGGAGAGGGGAGCTGCACGGTATCCGGTATCTGTCATACCCAGTAGAGTAAGGAGGGAAGGTCGGTCCATCCCATTGGTCTACTCGCCCATTAGTGGGAATGTCACACCTACCCAACTGGCCATCCGGTGGTGACAGCTGGGGAGACGGTCGCAGCACCGGCGGGTGTTACTCACTACAACCAGACATTTGGCGAGAGATGCCGAAGTATCCGGTGTCCGGAGGCTGCACCACCAGCCGTGTCATACAGGTTTATTGTATAAAGAGAGTTCTTATTCTAGTTTCTCTCCTCAATAATCCAATAATCAACGTGGCACCTGGTGTAACGATTGCAGCGAATCTTTTCTCGCTTTTGGTAGACCACGCTGTCGACGATAGTGTCGCCGCATCGTGACGGTTGATAGTTCATGGTTGACGGTTGACGGTTGACGGTTGACGGTTGACGGTTGACGGTTGACAGGACATGCAACACGCGCAGCGTCACCCGTCCAGTCCAGTCCATCGGCCAGTCCATTGTGGACTCCACAGGCCGGATATGTCCAAACGGTTTGCTGGATGTTGGAGGTGCTGCTCACCAATAAACTGCTGCACTTGAGAGCGCTTTGTCTCTTCCCACATGGCCGCGACTACTGTACCATGCTATGACACGTAAGAATCCTCTATTCTCTGAATGCGAGTGTTTCCTTATGCTTCCTTATGCCTGTGAAGGCGTGCAGCATGAGCTGACTCCACCACCAGCTTGCATGCAAGCACTGCGAGTCACATCACACATTTTCATTTGATGGGATAGACGTAGACGTATGCGATCACAGACGAGAGCTGAACTTATCCTTTGAAATATGATATACTGGGTTCACCAATTGACGATATCGCGTGAAAGAACAGGAAAGAAAGCAGTTGTTGAACTCTAAAACATAATATACTGAGCTGACTAGAAAAATACGACCGGCGACACAACCGAGCCAACTAGTCATTCTTGGCAAGACAAACCACCTAAGCTAGCCTAGTTATTATAGTGAGGCTAACCAATGAAAAGATCGCTTCACGCGAAGAGCCGCCAACGATTGATCACAACTGCCCAAGCAGACAGACCCTCCATCACGACACCATGCTCAAGGGCTTAGCGTCGGACCTCACGGGCGGCTCTGATATTTGTCGCCCCTTGCGCGACTTTGAAAAGTGTATTGCGTTCCAGTATCTTCTCCCGAACGAATCCATTCTTTTTGCCCTCCAATCATCGAAAGAGGAGTTTTCGTTTACTAACGAAGCGCTGATCCGCGTCGAGGGCGAGAACGCGACGACGACACGCAAGCTCGTCGAGCGATTCGAGTATAAGACTCATGAAGTCAGCGCCGTGCAGTTTGAGACGGCCGGTCGTGCCGACCGCGACTGTGAGATCAAATTTTCTATTGGTGCGACCCACATTTCGATCGACATTGCGACGGCCGAGGAACCCGAAGCGCGAATCTACTACAAAGCGCTTGAGCTTATGGGCCGCGAGCAGCGCACGAATGCGCGCAAGTGGGAGCACATGACCACGGCGCTAAGCCACGCGGCCAAAGCGATGCGCCTGACCGACGGCGTCCTCACGGAACAGAGCGAGGGAATTGCGGGCTGGCTGGAGACCAAGCACAGTCAGTTGCAGCCACGCTGCTACCGTGCTTTCCTAAGTGCAACGTTGCAGGATCTGCGCAAGGCCTGATGATCAAGAGTCTTACTAAGCAACGGCTTTTATATTTCTTCAATACATTTCCAATCTGAATGAACTCCTAGCTGAGCTAGTGCTTCCCCTTGAGCACATTCTCGATAGTCTCTTTGTAGCAACGCGAGTGAAGACGCTCATAGTCGACCTGTAACCAAGTGAACACGTCGTTGGCTTGCTGTGTGAGTCCCTGCCCGTCGATCGTCGACGCTTTGCCTCCCCCTAGCTTCGTTGCCGCTGAGGCGTTTGTCAGCCCGTCGCTTGCAAACTGCCAGCTACGCCGGCGCTGCTGCTGCTCGCGGGAGAGTGCAACTAGTGCTTTGTAATAAATCTTGACCGCGCCTTCTTGTTTGCGGGCAATGTCGATCGAGACTTCGGTCTCGCCAATGTGGAATTTGATTTCGCAGTCGCGGTCCATCCGACCCGTGGTCTCAAAGGCGATGTTGGAGACTAGAGCGTCGCGATATTCGTGACGCTCGATCCGCTTTCGTGTGGTCGTGGCGGTCTCGCCGCGTACGGTGAGCAGCGCTTCGTTAGTGAACGCAAACTCTTCTTTGGCGGATTGAAACGCAAAGAGAATGGTCTCGTGGGGGAGCACATACGACGCGGCGGCGAGCGAGGTTGGGTCCACAACGACCGTGCAAATGTCGGCTGTGCCAGCGAGATCTTTCGTAAGGCTTTTAAACATGAGGGGGAGGTGGTGATGAAGAAGTAATGAACTGAGAACCTCAAGTGACGCGACTGTTTAGGATCTGCTGATGCTAATTCAGTGGAGGCTGTCTGCCCTCTACAAGTCGAAGTCACTCGAGGGGGGATACGCTTCTAATGCACACTCTTGGGGGAGGTAGAAATTTTTTCTGGATATTAGTACAGTATTCACTTCATGTTTATGTGTCTACATATTGAAGAGTCCATCGTCGCTGTTGTCTAGCAGGTGCAACAAAATCTCGAGGTCTTCGAGGGCGAGTTCACTTAGGCCTTCCATCCCTCTTGAGTCTGCGTGACTGGAGTTCGTAATAGTTTCTTGCAGTGCGTTCACGCCCAACGGACGTCCTTTGTCTTGCCGCAATAGACGTCGACGCTGCTGGAGCCGCTGCTGGTTGCGGTTCGCGAGCTGCCGATGGAACTCGCAGAGCCGGTGGAGCTTGCCGTCGTCTTTGACGGCGCGGCGTTGTGGGCAGGGTTTGCTTGGGTACTGACACATTTCGTGGAGCGGCATTGGCGATGTAGTGTGGTTGTTGGCCATGAGTTGCATAATATTGATGTGTCGGAGTAGCTGTGGCGGTGACCAAGCAAATTGTAGAATGAGTTCCTCGCATTATGTGGACAGCGACACGGCTCCATCCTGGTATCCTGTGAGAATCTCACTAGCGCACATGCCCGGTCTTGTCTTCACACGCACAGCCAGATAGCTAGATCTTAATTTCTCAGTCGATGATAAAACGATGTGTTGCGCATGGCTTCATTGTGCCTGAGTACGCTGAGATCGGATCTTGCGATCTTGGTGTGAGAGATAGTTTCCGAGCTGAATACCATACTGGAAATCAGGTGAGTAGACGAGCCACGTTAGAAACTGATACGAAAACTTGAATCCGGTAGTCTCCGTTGCGAGTTGGGTCGGTTGTTGAATGGATTGTAAATTACCCGTGAGAAATTCAGGGTGGAATCCAGATCACATCTCAGATCACAATTTCCCATTCCATGTTCAAAATGCGTGATGTCAACCCACCGCACAATGGCTGCACACCCACTGGCCCGTGAGTGACCTTATCCTATAAGCCATTGTTCTGCCGGACGCGATGCATGTAAATCTCTATCCACCTCTGGATTCCAGGGGGGGTGGGTGCAAATCCAGAGTCTGGATCCGGCGACAATCCATCAGCTACTCAATCCATTATGAAGTAACTTGGTCAAACTAGCCTAACGTCCGAACCTCAATTAGCCCGAACTTCAACCAGCAATGGTCTCCGATGTCTTTCTACAGGGAGTCGTTTCATGCCCCCCAACGTGTTCGAACACTTCAGTAACCGGTCGTCGAAATGCTGACATGCTCTCCACCACGATGGCGTCGCTTGTCCACAAATTTCGCGCCGCACGGTTCCGCCAACCATCGGCGGCGTCCGCCGACCTCCTCGATGTGCTGCTGCCGCCGCCATTGCCGCTGATCCAGCTGCCGGACGAGCCGCAGCCCACGCGGTCCGGGGCGTTCGATAGCCGCCCCATGCACTTGCCCATACGGCGACACCTCCACCCCGAGCCACGCAACCTCGCACCGGAACCCAATTTAGTTGAGAACCGCTCGGGGCTAGAAGCCCAACTACAATTATTGGATGACGCAGCCGTCGATCGCGTCCGCGTCTACGAGTATAATCGCCCCGAGGTTTTCCAACACTGTGGTGCCGCACGCGATACACTTGTGTTTGAGTCGCTCTTTGAAGGCGGCAATTTGCAACGTGCCGACCGCGTGCTGCGAACCGCTACGTCCCAAACCTACGAGCTCTATGTCCATCCTGACCTCCAGAACAGCGCGTACCGCCAGTGGTTTTATTTCCAAGTCCGCAACGCCCAGCGTGGCGTTGTCTACTCATTTTCACTGGTGAATCTCGCCAAGAGCGGTGCGCTCTTTGGTGCTGGCTTGCAGCCCGTCGTGTACTCGGAGATCGACGCCGAGACCGACAAGCGCGGCTGGGTCCACGGCGGTTCACACATCACCTACAGCACCTCGACGGCGCCGGACGCCCCACGGGGTGCCAACGCCCTCAGCTTTCACTACGAATTTGCTCATGACGACGACTGCGTGTACTTTGCCTGTCTCCAGCCGTACTCGTACAGCGACCTCGTCGCGTACCTAGATACGCTCGAGCGCGACCCTGTCCGAAGTGCATTGGTACGGCGAACCGAACTGTGCCAAACCATTGCCCAGAATGCCTGCGACTTGCTCTCGATCACGTCCCCACCCATGGGTAGTCCCGACAGTCTCCCACGGGACGACAAGAAGCTGATTGTGCTCTCGGCCCGCGTCCACCCAGGGGAGCCCAATGCGTCGTGGATGATGAAAGGCATGCTCGACTACCTCACGGGTCCGTCTTCAGGCGCGGCTGTCTTACGGAATCATTTCATTTTCAAGGTTGTACCCATGCTAAACCCCGATGGTGTGATCAATGGCAATACGCGCGTGAATCTCGCGGGCTGGGACCTCAATCGCAAGTGGTCGAATCCCATTGAGAAGCTGTTTCCTACGATCTTTCATCTCAAGAAATTGCTCACGACGTGGCAGACGCGCGATCGCGTGGCTATCTACTGCGACCTCCACGGCCACTCGATCAACCGCAATATCTTCATGTACGGCTGCTTCACGAAACGCAGTAACAAGAAACAGACCGCCGCTATGAACGCCGCGGTCCACGCTGCCACATCCGCAGCCGGTGTGGACTCCACCACCTCCCACTCTCCACGGGCAAGCCGACAGGACGATCCGCGTGTGTTCCCCCTGCTGGTCGCCAAGCACTCGGCGTTCTTTTCGTTTGCCAATTGCGATTTCAAAGTGCACAAATCGAAACTCAATACCGCACGCGTCGTCGTGCACCAAGAACTCGGGGTCGTCCACTCGTACACACTCGAGGCATCATTCTGCGGTCCGGATTTTGGGGTCCGCAAGAATACGCAGCTGAGTGCGTGGGATTTGGAGGACATGGGCCGTGCGTGGTGTCAGAACCTACTCCTTTACTTTGGACTGCTGCCACACGTACGTGCGCTGGACCAGCGGCGAGAGCTAGAGGCGAGGGAAGCGTCTACACCAGCGTCGTCTGCGTCTAAAGCTGCGTTCAACGAGCCCACGATAGTGACACCAGACGCAGCATTGTTAGAGCTTCAAGGGGATCTATTGGGTGACTGCGAAGCCGCAATCTCGGAGCTGTTTGCGTCAGTGGATCTGCTGGAAGACACAGCGACAGCTGAGGCGAATGACCCGTGCGACTCGGATGTGTCAGGTGCGGAGGATGCGATCCCACCCAATGACGGACCCGAAGACGATGGCAGTGGCGTGGTCTCCGCTAATAAGAATGGCTATGCGAGTGCGCCGGACGAGGCTTCTACGAAAGCTATCGCCAATAAGAAAAAGCTTAAGCGATGCAAATCGACACGACGCAAAAAGAGTGCGAGTGCTGGGGCATCAGCGTCTGGTGGTAGTAAGAAACTGAAAAAGAAAAAGAGCAGGCACCGGCAGCGAACAGAGAGTCAAGTGGAGGACCCAGCAGGCGGAGAAGAGGAGGAAGTGGAGGAGGGGAATGGTGATGGTCATGGTGATGTTGAGGGTGAGAGAGATGAAGGAAGAGTGGAGATGCACCAAGAAGGAGAGGACGCTGAGGAGACTGATGGAGTCTCATCACCAAGACGCAAAACGAAAAAGAAGAAAGCAAAGCATCACCAGCGACGCCGGCGGAAAGAGACCACAAACAGCATCGACTGCGGCAGTGATAATCCAGCATCTACAGTGTCCACAGCTGCGGATTGTGGAGATGGTACCACAATGATGCTCAAGCACGTCGTGCTGGTGCTGCCGGATGTCTCCGGCTCCTCGTTCAGCAGTCGCGTCCAGCGACCGACCCTCCTCCCCACACCAGGCAATGCACCTACCACACGCATTGAGCTGCCTGTGGCAACACCTCCATCCCAGCGGCAATGCGACAGCAACAGCGGCAGTCGCAGCAACGCACGGCGACCGTCGAAACTCCTGCGGACTGTGATGACCGAACCACTCGAACTGCCGCTCGTGACAAATCACCCGCCCCTATTGGCGGAGGCTGGATCGTCTGGTCGAAATCTCCTCAGCGACTCCAAACAGAAACGGCCGCAGGATCCTCCCGAAGGTGACGAGGAGGGTGGAAGCAGTAGTAGCAGCGACTGTGATGACAGTCACTCGGTTGTGTCGGCGTTCTAACCTATTCAGACAATAGTATTATTTATTTTCTCGTTTCGGTCCCTAAATCCTAGTCGGTTATCACCCGCAGCAGCCCCGACTGGAGAATGATTTGGTGCTGGAGCTCTCTAATCCCAAAATTCTCTTTGGTGCTCGTGACGTGGAGAATCGGATGCATGTTCATGCGGTCAATGTCCATGGCGACCGTGCGGGCGTGGTCCACATGCTTCATCAAATCGCTGGGCGAGATGGCATCGGCTTTGGTAAACACAATCTGGTAAAGCGCCCCGAGGTCATGGAGGAAATCCATGAAATCGGCGTCGACTTGCGTAAGCCCACGTCGCGCATCAATGAGGAGAAAGACCGCCTTGAGATTGTCAGTGCGGCGGGTCCTAATGTATCCACCCACGAGCGCATGGAACTCGTGCTCGATTTGCTTGGGGACGTTCGCAAAACCGTATCCGGGCATATCGACCAATGCCAAATCCGGCAGACTGCCTTTCTTGCCGCCGACCGAGAAAAAATGGAGCAGCTGCGTGCGGCCAGGAGTCTTGGAGGTCCGCACGAGCCCGGGTTGGCCCACAACGGCATTAATGAGCGACGATTTGCCCACGTTCGAGCGGCCGGCAAACGCGAGTTCCGGAATTGACCACGCGGGGAGGTCCGCGGGATCCTTGGTGGACGTGATGAGCGTCGAAGGCGCGTGGAAATAGCGGTTCGCGAGACTCATTTCATGCGGCAAGAGACCGGGCGCAGCGTCGACGCCTTCGATGGCGTAAAGTGGGGAGACGGACTGCAGGCGCGTCTTCTTTTTGGAGATGCTGCGGGCTTGGGATGGTACCCAGGAATGAAGTCCTGCCGAGTATGAGGTGTTTGCGTGAGTATTTACAGGTGGTACGAAACGAGAGACGCTGCGTTCGATAGTGCACGATGCCAGCTCCTTAGTGCAGTGAGTTATTGTCACCAGACCATACTGGAGGTGGCAGCGCGTGCCATGCAAACGCGTGCATTAGAACATACCTCGTCGCGCTGTCCACATTGCGCTTTTTCGTTTAGGTCGACTTAGTGACTGACTGGGTGGGACACGAGGTTACCCTCGCTTGACAGGGTTACGCTAGTCATATCCTCGAATAAGGCATACCCCTAGGTAATCGATGGGTACATTATGTCTCTTCCCTCTATAGAATAGTATATCTCCGCCGGAGGATCAGTAAAAGCTCGTGGGGATCGCATACTCTTTCTGCTCCTTGCTCGGGCTGAGTTTCTTGAGTACCTGCATCGCGACCTCGGGCTGATCAAGTTTTTGGAGCAGCTTGGCGTTGATGTTTTTCTCGCGACTGTTCATGAGCGTGCGCGGCAAGTGCAGCGACGTCATGGGCTGTCCTTGTTTCTGCTCGGCCATTTGCGTCAGCAGCCGCGCCTGCTCCTCAAGGTTGCGCTGGCGCAGCAGTCGCCCACGCCGCTTCTGTTCTTCGATCGCCGCCTTGGTGTCGCGCTGCACGTGGCCGGCATACACCAGATCCTCGACCACGTCTTCGTGCTCACGCTCTTTTTTCTGGCGCCGCTGGAGCTCGAGAAACTGCTTGCGCTCGAGCGCTTCACGACGCCGTTTGTCGGCCGCGTGCTGCTCGGCCAGGCGTGCGTCTTCGTTTTTTTTGCGCTGGTACTCGTCGGCGCGGCGATCGTCGGCGAGAGCGAGTTGGCGCTGTTGCTCTTGCAATGTTGCGACCGTGCCGTGCTCGACCAGCTCGTGCCGCTTGAGCTGGCTTTCCAGACCCATGACGCGCCGCTGTTCTTCGCGCTCGAGCCGCTGCGCGTACGCCTCCATAAGCTTGACGTCGTCGGCCTGTTCCTGTGCTTTCGTGCGCGACTTGAAGGTCAATTCCTTGGCGTTTTCCTGCTGCACGAGCCGCACGCGCTCGTACTCTTGCTGGCGACGCACGACTGCGTCGTCGTCGAGCTTTTGGAGTTCGCGGCGCACGCGCTTTAGCTCGGTCTCTTCGTCGCGCTGGCGCTGGGCCTCGGTCTGTTCTTGACGCGTCTTTTGCTGGCGCAATTGCTCGTCGCGTTCGGCCCGTACTTTGAGGATCTGCTCTTGCTGCGTCTGCTTTTTGATCGATTCTTGCGACCGCCACTTGGCAAGGTCTGTGGCCTGGCGTTCAAAGTGCTCGTGCTGCTGCTGCTTGTCAATGCTCTTGCGCAACTCTTTTTCGTTGCGCTGGGCGTCCAACCATGCGCGCTGCATTTTCTGCTTGTCGTGATGCTTGAGACGCTCGGCGTCTTGGTCTTTTTCAAACTCGACAAGCGTCAGTGCGTTCAGGAGCACCCACTCGTCCTGGCCCACGAGTTCGGCCGGCAGTTTTGAGACGCTCCCAGCATCCCCATCGTAACCACCACCGCCATTACCGCTGCCAATGCCGCTGTGGTTTGCTCTCGATGCATTGAGCTGCTGGACGCCAGGTCCGCTGCCGTTGCTGTTGGATGCCGACGCTTTCTTGACGCTGCGTTTGGCGGCACGCTCCTGGCTCATCTTGCGCACGACAGCCTCAAGCGCGACAATATCACTTTCATCGAGACGCCGCTGCGTGTGCAGCACGAGGCGGTTGGTCATGGACGCGATTGCATCGGCAAAGTCGGGGTCGTGCTTGGCGTACTTGACGCGCAGGTTCGCGGTGAGTGCGTCGGCGAGCGTCTGCCGCTTGTCGCTCTTGCGCTCCTCACGGAGAAAGATGCTTGCAGCCTTGGCACGGCCGTCGGGACCGAGTGACTTGCGCTTGCTGCCGCCGTCGGCACCACCGCTGCGACTCACGCGCTTTATCGTCGTCATGTTCCTTGAGGACACGAGAGCTTGGCCGAGGAGGAAGCGATACGACGATGAGGTGAAAAAACTGCGCCGGTACGTTGTCGTTCCGCTATAGGCCTTGTCTTCGGAGCCTGGGTACGTCATGGCCTTGGTTCTGATCCGAAGTAAATATAGCCGCCATGCTTCTTCGATCCCTCTTGACTGATTGCTTTTTTTGCCGACGCAGCGACTATCTGCGTCAGCTGCCAGCGAGATAGTCACTCAGGTCGAAGTCACACTCACGGATCTCAATCTCAGATAATGGTTCAGATGGAATTGTGGGTTTGATTAACAACACGGTCCGCGGAGAAAGCTCACCGCCGAGGCGACGTCACCCATGAGTAGTTGTTTTAGCTGCTGTGGTTCGCTTGTTTTCCAGAGTCCACTCGCAAGAAGCGACGTTGCCGTCTGCTCTGTGAGATTGGCAAACGTGAGCTCTTGGTCGCGCGCCAGCAGTTTCTGGTAGTACTCTTTTAGTGCATGGATCGCAGACGCGTCAATGGTGTTCATGCGTGAGCCGTCCACGACGATACCGAGGATTCGCCCGCGCGCTTTGGCGGCCTGGAGCTTGTGTTCCATGCCGTGGACAAAATGGCTCGCGTTCCCAAAGTAGAGCGCGTGCGCCATACGAACAACCACCAAATCCGGCAGTTCCGTCGCCGATTCTTCGGTCTCGTCGACGTCGTCAAACGTACCGTCGGGCAGCTGGCCGAGCGCAGCCACGTGCGGCTTTTTGGACTCGGCCATGATCGCCACGAGCGACGCGACGACTGAGATCACGAGACCTTGCAACAATCCACACGCGAGCGTCCCGCAAAATGCCACGAGCCACACGTAGAAGTCGTGCTGGTTGACGCGTCGGAGCCATTGTGGTTCGGAAAAGTCGATGAGCGTGAGTGCCGAGAGTAGGATAATCGCGGCCAGTGGTGCTTGGGGCAGATAATACAGCGGTCCCGTAAGAAACAGCAGCGTCACGATCACCAGCACGGCGGAGACCATGGACGCAAGCGGGGTGTGCGCGCTTTGCGCATTCACAGCACTGCGTGACAAGCCGGCGGTCGACGGCATGCCCTGGAAGAACGACGAACCGAGGTTGGCAAAGCCGAGCCCCAGTAGTTCTTGGTTTGGCGAGATCTCGTACCCCGCTTGATTCGCGAGCTTGCTACCGGTCGCAACGCTCGACATGAAAAAAATCACGGCGATCGTCGCGGCGTTCGTGATGATGCTCTGAAGACGGTCCCAGGGTAGCACGCCGCCAAGCGCCGCCGTTGGCAACACGGGCATGGGCAACCCACTGGGCACGATCCCAGTGAGTTTGATCGCGTCGTCACCCAGCGTCGCGCCGACCACCATGCCGGTGACACACACAATCAACGCGCTGCCATCACACACTACCGAGCAACCAAACGCAAAATGCGGTCGCTTGGTAACGAAGCCGTGGAAAAATCCTTGCGACGCCGCTGGCGTTGTGGCGACTAAAGTTTTCGTGGTTCCCGCACTGCTGGACACGGCCAAGTAGGACGGCATCGGTGCAACGGCTGCAGATACTCCTTCGGTTGGGCTGTTCAGTTGGATCTCAACGATGTCGTCGGCATCTTCGTCATCGTGATCGTTGGTCGCCTCACCTTTAATCAATCGCGCTGTCGAAGCGTCGCTGCTGGTCACGGCATCGTGGTTCTTTGCCTGCTCTTTCACGGTTGCCAACACCCCTTTCAGATTCTTGGTTACGGAGAGGAACACGAGCGAGAACACGCCGAGCACAAACGAGTACATGTTTGTGTTGGGTACCTCGTTGAGGATTTCAACCATGGTGAAAATCGAGAGTGGCGTTTTCTTATGAAGCGTGATCCCCAGCCAACCCGGCAGTTGTGACGTGATGATCAAAAACGCCGTCGCCGTGATGTAGCCGTTCATGGACGTGCGTGAGAAAAAACTCACGACACCGCCTTGGTGGAGAAAGCCGCTGCAGATCATGAATAGCCCCGTGAAAAAGGTGAGCAGGATGCCAGTAGCCACGCGCTCTTCCACCGACTCAATCTCAACAGCACGCAGCATCACGCCGACAAGCAGACTTCCCTCGGCAGCGTTTGCAACGGATAGCGCGCGCGACGAGCCGAATAGCGGGTACAACAACGGCGCAGCGGCGGCGGTGTAGAGTCCGTACTGCGCGGGCACGCCCATGAGCGCGGCAAAACTCATCTCTTGCGGTACGAGCATCACGGCGACCGTGAACCCGGCGATGAGGTCAAACTTGAGATCGCGTTGGAGGTTGTAGTTCGGCAACCAGTCGAGGATGGGCATGCGCTTATGCCAGTAGCGGTTCCACTCGTGCCAGTCAACCATCACTCTCGTATGTATAAAGATTCGTCGGCTTCACTGCGTGCAAATGCAACACTGGATGGCCTGGCATGCAAGCGATCCGGATGGCTTCAGAGACGTGGAGAAGTTGAAGCTGAACGAGTGATTGCTGGGTGATCTTATCACGAAGCAGACAACGATGTATTTTCAGCACCAGGGTCGCACACCTTTCTGGGTTCTTTTTCTGTGGCTCGCCACGTCAGCTTCGATTCATCTTCCTTCTTCTTATACCGAGCAGAGTGGTAGAAGTGGGACAGTGGACCCTACGGTTCATGTTCATTTCACTGTGCTGTCTTGATTTTACTCACGGTTGCATGTTCAAAATTGTCTGGAAGATTTGAATGCTCTGGCGTGCCAGTTCGAGTGATCGTGATTGCAGCTTGTCTCGCACGCGCGCAGATCGAGCACGTTGGCCACAAATCTCAGACATTTCCTGGTTCGTCGAGTTGACAATCTCCACGAGGTCGTTCAGCACGGGTTGCTTCCACGCATCTTCGTCATTGGCATCATCTCCCTTTTCAGGACCTTCGCTGTCCTTCTCTTGGTCATTCAGGTCCTTCCCTGTGAGTAGAGCATCAACCAGTGCATCTTCCTCGTCACGAGACTCCTCAGACATGGACTCGACATCAGCGAGAGAACCCGCTCCAACGACTGCATCACGATGGGTCTTCTCGGGATCTGGCTCATCAAGCTGATGGTGCACCGAGTGAAGAGCTAACTTCTCGGACGTGCGGATTGCGTCTTCGACGATGGATCGAGCTTGAGTGAGGTGGTTTAGGAGGTGAAGCACATCACACGGGCTCGAGTCTCCCACCATTAGGCGTTCTGTGTTACCAGCGAGCATGTGACACTGCTGCCGCATGTCGTACACTTCACTCCAGCTGAGAGCACGTTCGTTCTTGGTGTCCTGTGTGGTGCTCATCAACACATCCGCACGTAGTGGAGAAAGATTCAATGGCGGTTGCACATCGTCAGACTTTGTACAATCACTGGCGTCGGCGTCGGTTGAAGACGTAGATGGCGTAAAACGAGTACGCCAAAAGTCCTGCAGAATCATATCTTCCTCATCTTTGTCATCTTCTTGACGCTCATCTTCATCATCTTCGTCTCTTCTAAAAATTAAGCCGCTTTGACCAACACGGCCCGAATTCGAGGCTAAACCAACACTCGATGGCTGCTCGGAGTAGTAGACGTTTGCTTGAGTCAGTCGAATGTGGTTCAACATTGCTGGAGTAATTGCAAGATGGGATGACCACTGGGACAACAAATGACTGGCGTGTGCCTCGAGAATTTTGCGAATACTGGTCTTCACTTTGAATTCGAATTCCACGATGTCGTCGGTGCTGAGAGACTCGAGGCTTTCCCCCCACTTGAAGTCGTTCCAAAGGCACAGGATACCCAACAGCTCTTCACAGATTCCTTGAAGAAGTCCGTTTGTATCGGACTCAAAGTCGAACGACCGACGAGCAGCAGAACGCAGCAGATCCGATGGAAGCTTTGACGCAGAAGCATTATCATGGCGGTAATCATGTCCCCAGATATCAATCGAAAGCAGTAACTCAGGGTAGAACTCGAACGTGTCCCGCACCAGTTCTTCGGTCGGAAAAGCGATGCCAACACTCATTGGCGGAGGTTGCTGGTGGAGTGTGAGCTTCAGTCTCGATTTGTACCCATTCATCCGCTTTTCGTAGTACGAGTTGTTCAGAGCCGTGGGTAACGAATCAATCTCCTTGCATACGACACGCTTGCGGATACAGAAAAGATGCGCAATGAGGCAATGAAGCTGGAGCGCCACGAGATGCAGTTTACGGATTGTCGAGTTCATCTTCTTCCGGCTGAGTAATTCTTTTCCCCCCGAAACCTTTGCCAGCGAGTACGCGACTGAGTCAAACCACTTCATACGAGAGCTGATTTGCGACACAACCTTACGCTCCCACTTGTGTGCCGAGATTCCAATACAACCGAACGGACACGACTTTCCTCTACCCTTTCGGGTAGATTCCAGCAATACCATCGGATGTAGGTAATAGTACGGGTCACTTTTGCTGATCTCGCGGAGAAGTCGCTTTTGCGCGCTGAACATCACGGAGGACAGTCCGCTGGTGCGCTCCATCTCGGTCACTAGCGTTGACACAAATATCGGCGCTTCAGCTGGTATGCTGAGCTTTGGCTTGGGGTTGACTGGAGCGGAGCAAAGTTTGCTGCTGTTTGTCTTCTCAACTTGGGATGCCGGTCTAGAATTCGTTGCTCCAACTCCTTCGTTGACTTGCACGTGAAGGTGGATATCACTCGGAGGGGGATATTCAATAGGCTTCGGATGAGTAATGGGCTTCGGATAATGTGTTGCGTGCATATCCTTTGTGTCCTCTTCCTCACAATCCTCACGTTGAAATCGGTCATTGGACGCTCCAATTTCATTGGCACGGAGAAGCTTCGACAATAGCACCTTTTGCAGTCCGCTTTGCAGTATTGATACCCTTTCAGCGATCGTCTTGCTTAAATCAGATGCCTGATTGATTACCACCTCCAGAGTTGTGAGTACTTTCTGCTTCTCTGCGAGCGAGGCAGACTGCAGGCGCCAAATGCCAACCTCCATCCCGTGAACAACATGGGCTAGGTCTTGCAAGACCTCATGAGACCGAGCTTGGTTGGTCAACTCAGCCAATTCGCGCGCAACCACGATCACTCGCGTAAACATTTGCTTTGAGTTTGTACTCACAACGGAATCAGAACTGAAACGATTTATCATCACTTCGTTCAGCATCGCACGTTCCGATAGCGTTGGTGATTTAGCCGTAAGGACAGGAATCGGTACTGGGGTTATCACACCATCACTCAGTGCCACACCCTCCTTTTCTGCCGAGCTGCAGAACTCCGCAACTTCAGTCTCGTTATGGCGTTTGGGCTGGTTGCCGAAATTCACATCCAAATCGGGAATACCCCGCTGAGAGTGCACGGGACTCGTTGCCCTCGTAATCGATGTAGAAAAAATCACTGGTTCGTCGGCTCGAGTACCATTCCTTTGATCAGCGGTCACTTTATCGGTCGAGCTTTCGGACAAGTTGACAGTATCGGTCAACACGAATGATGGACTAGCCACCTCTGCCACCGTTTCGGTATCATGCGGTGGTGCCGTGGAATCGACAACACTATGGTTGAACGCAATCGACACACTGGTGGAGACTGGGGCTTGCAACGGAAATAATGTAGACGGTGAAGAAACCGACTCGCTTTCAATCATGGTCGTGGAGGCGTCAAACGTATGCGGATATTCGATATTAGGCTTGTCCACATCGGAGGACTGGTTGACTTCAGCTGTCTCAGTAACACGATTGGACTTGCTCCCGCTTGAATCCATTCGACGATCTTCGCCGCTTGAATCATTGCACTCGGCTGGCTCGACCGGTTGATGATCGTGATTCCCATGAGCAATGGACGTTGCTCGGTGCTGACGGCGATATGAACGCGCTGAATTGTTTTCATCGTACGTGTCGTCGACCAGTTCATCTCCAGAAAGCACGTATTCAGCTTCATGGTCATCGCTCATGTAATTGTACATACTCGGACCACGCCGAGTCGTTCGAGGGCGGGTGAATATGTCATCTATCTCGTAGGTCTCAAGACGCCTCTTCATTCCTCGCCGTGTTGGTTGTTCTATCATCTCACCTTGCATTGGCGTACGGTAGTTTTTGTCGCTATGTGCTGGGCCGCTCCGCTGAGTGACAGCCGCTGAAGATCGAACCGATAGCCCGACCCCAGTTCTCAGGTGACTTTCTTCTTCACTGCTGGTACCATGGCGGTATATCGGTTCGTGAGTTTGACGACGTCGAAGAGGCGGTGATGATGCATGTCCAGACTGCTGAGGCGAGTAGCGCTGCAAATATTCATAGTGCGGGCGCTCAAAGACCTCATAACCGGCTTCGTCCACGAGAACTCGACGATAACGTGGGCGATAAATTCTCGTACCAGGCTGATGAACACGAGCTTGGTTGGATTCCACGTTCGTGCGTTCATGCCACGCATGTAAATCGACCGTGGATCTTTCATTGGTCCACCGAACGTCGCGTTCTTGAGCCAACATCATTCGTCCAGGTGGGGATCCCGCCTGTGTAGGTTTCGTCGGGGCTGGATCGTTGCGGCGTTCATATCCCACCCCCATTGCGCCTATTCCCACACCGGATTCAGCCTTCAAGTGGTACGAATCTATTCCATCTAATCCGATTTCTGTGCGTCGACGAAGAGGAGATCGTGGACTATGCAGCTCGCCGCCGTGAGTTTGGCGAGGAGTCGAGTCTACCTCACTGTTGCGACTCCCAGCACCTGCTGCAAGCTTGAAATCGACATGAGCTTGAACGCGATCCACTAAAACATGCAAAAGTCGAGTGGCAGCTTCTAGCTGTACATGATACGTGCACGAACCTGAGTTAGGGAGTGCTTAGATAGGTGACAATGGATGTACCACATACCTGTCCGCTTGTCTCTGCTGCGACCAGGAAACACATCAGATAGTGGTTCCCGCTGCGCTGCGGCTGAAGCATGTCCAAAGTGTCGTCGGGGGACTCGGGGCAATAGTCAATCGTGCATCCCGTCCGGTCCATGATCGCATTCATGCGACTGCGGCGATCACCCGCGTACAAATACGGCACCAGCAAGTCTGGCAGCACACGCGTCTTGCACTTGACATATTTGATGCGCTGTGGGCGTCGATGCGCGCGCATCGAATGATCAAAATCCATTTTCAGCTCGTCGTCCAGCTGGAAATCCTCATCAAAGGCGAGCGGGGCTGCTGCTGCCATCGGTGTGTCTTCGACGTCGAACGCGGTGGGTACCTCGTACCGTAAAGACGATATCGGCACTCGACTTATACGTATACGTGGACGTTGCATCGCAGCAGCGGCTGTTGTCGTTGGTGGTGACATGGCTGGCACGGGGGACGCTATGCCCACGGAACGCGGCATCGACGGATTGCTTCGACTCGCATTCCTCGGGTCTTCGACCAAGTATCGCGATGCAGATTGCGGGTGGTCACCCGCCACTCGCGTTTCCATTGATCCGGCAAGTTTTTTTTCTCTCCTGTCCCCTTTAATAAGCGCGTAGCGTCGCTTCAACGGCGCTTCGTTTCCTTTGTCCCCAGTCACCTAAAGTTTCCGACGAAAATGCGCGCGGGACTTGGGTGGCGAGATGCGGATCGACCATCACTCTCACCCCGGCTTCGTAAAAAGTCTTTTTACTGAGATGTGCGACATGAGCACGTTTACCGTATATCACGTTTACCGTATATCATGTTTACCGTATATCACCTCGAGTATCCTGTGGATACTTCCCATACGAAAAAGCGCTTTTATCAAGAGTATCTAGCAGTTACAGTGATCAATTTCTCCAGTACGTGACCAGCAATCATGGCGGCGGTCCGGCTCGCGCCGTTGACGCACGACGACCGCGAGCAGATCAAGCGTGTGCTACTAGAGAGCGACGACGAGACGCGACGCCGCCTTGGGTCTCTGCTGGCACTGGAGCCTGTACAGCACTTGCTGCTGTCGTTTGTGCGGGATCCGTCGCGGTCGTTTGAGGACCACGTGTGGGATCCCGTGACGCAGGATGTACTGAGTCGGCTACGCAACGCCGGTATTGATCCTAGTGAATGCCATGCCCAAACAACCAGCATCTTTGAGGCTGCGTTGCTGCAGAAGACGCAGGACGGAAGTGCTGCAGTGGACATGCAGTCGGACATTGAGGCGGAGCTCCTCGCCAAGGTGGACACGGCTCAGGCCGACGGGAAGATGAAGTTCCAGCGCGGTGATCACTATGCTGCAATGAACGCTTTCAAGAAAAGCGTATTGGCATTGCTCGACTACCACGAAGACCAGAATTATGGGAAAGCAATCGATCCACAAGAATGGGAGGAAGACGATCTGCGTCAGCGCTATGTGACACTGTGTTGCAACGTGGCCGTGTGCGCCATCAAGCTTCGCAACTGTGCGATGATTCGCCTGTATGCAATGAAGGCTCTTCGCGTGGACGAGCAGAGCCGCAAAGCGATCTACGCACTGGCGAAAGTTAATCTACTGGAGCAGCGCTTTGACGAGTCCCGCGTCGAAGCGGCGAAGGGACAGAAGCTCTACCCCGAGAATGACCGGTTTGCCAACCTGCTAGAAGAGATTGCAGCGTTGGAGCGTAAGCAGCTGGAGGACCGCGTCGACATGCTCGCGGTTAAAGAATTGACCGAGAAGGTGGAAGGAGAAGCCCAGAAACATCGGGAGAAAGAAGCAGCCGAACAACGTGCGAAGCTCGACCGAGTCGCGGAGGTGTCGCCGTTACCATTGCTTGGCCTCGATGAGCTGCCCTTTCAGCATCTTAACACATACTTTATGCGGATCAAGCAACACGTACGTGCCTGTATTTGTTAGTGACTGCTGTTGGATGAAACACTGACTCTAGTCTGCTTCATTTCAGCTCGACGTGAATATTGTCCCACTGCACAATCCCGACAATGGCGAGCCACCATTGTTTGAATGCAATATGCTGAACGGATCGACAGGCTTTCCACTGGCAACTGGTGTGACAGCGAGCTCCAAGAAGGTCGCGAAGCAAACTGCCGCGCGCGTCGCGATTAAGACGCTGTGGGAGACAAAACACGACGCTGGAAAGCTGCTGCCGGAAGAACAGGAGCGCTGGCAAAAGTATGAGCTGGCGCAACGTGACCGCACGGCACTGCCACCGGAAGCTTCTCCAAAGCGGGCAGATGACGAGAGCATCGTCGTGCCCCACCAGACCAACGCCCCTGTGCAGCTGACGATCTACGAACGTGCGACGGAACCGGCCTCGCTGCTCCATCAACTGGATAGCCAGCGTCGGCTGCGCGTCGCTTTCAACTTTGAAGACGTGGCGCCGTCCAAATCCGAGCCGCTGTTCAAGTGTACGTGTATCGTCAACGGCCACGAGCTTGCGGCCGCGACCGCGCCTGGAAAGAAAAAGGCCAAGGCCGAGGCTGCTCGGCAGGCGATCAATGCTGCAGTCGCGAAAGGTATGATCCAGTATGTCCGCACCGTGACGGTGGTGGATGATCCATCGGCGTCCGTGGAGAGTGGCCCGAGCGTTGTGGCAGCAGAGGTTGCGTAGCGTTAAGTTAATATATTGTGTGGGCTGTTGGAGTGTCCTACTTCTCAGCGTGGCACCGGTAGCGTGACGTCCCGGAGGTCATATAAATCTAGTCAACTACTGTAGTACTCTACAAGCGTCTGAGGAGTGGACGGGCGGTGGCAGGGTCGTTGAGGGCAAAATGTCCGCGCAGCGGCCTTAGTCGGCGTGGACGTCCATCGAGAGCTGATACACTTTCTGAGCCCGACGCGCCCGCAAAAAGTACATGACGCTTGTGCCAAAGACGCACAGGTAGAGGAATGCGGCGAGGAAGATACTGCCTGCGAGCGACGACTTTTTCTTGCCGTGCTGTGGCCGCACCTTAATATAGAGCGAGTTGCTGCTGACGATCGAACCAACAATAATCTATGAAAGGAAATGAAAGTCACGAGTGAGACGCGGACTCCTCAAGCCGAGTTACAACCGTAAACAGCACACATACAAGGAGGAAGAAGCCAGCAAAGCTAAAGACGGCACAGCAAATGATGCCTATTGCATACAGAACCAACAATTAGCACTCCGAACCAATGCCTATTCGCAAGTAGAGAGGATAACCGTACCAGGGTGTGTCTGCGGGCCTTTGCTTGTGCCCTGGGCGAGCAGTTCTTCGAGGTCAGTCGTGTCGTCCATGTCGCTGACGTCACTGCCGGGCGAGCCAACGTTCAGGTGGTTCAGGTTTGCATACCCGGGCTTCCCTCGCGCAGCGCCAACCACCGACACGATGTCGCCGTCGCCAAACTTGGACATTTCTTTCTTGTAGGTACCGTAGACATCCTTTAGTTTGGTCATCATACCCCGCAGGCGCCAGCAGCAAGAGCAGCAGCAGCAACAGCGAGTGCGGAAATGCAACAAGCAAGCTGAGAGCAAGTAAGACCCACTTTTTTGGCTTTTGACCGGGATGGAGTGAGGCTTGTAGGGAGCTCGAGGGGGACGGCCGCAACGCGAAACTTGCACACTCTCGCACCCTCTCTCTCGTTGCGCGCGGATGGCGCTTCGGCTGAGGCTATCTATTGCACGCTGGACGGTTCCGTTCCGCCCAATCGCGTTTTTCGCTGATCTATTTCGGGTCGTTTCGCGTCGTTTGAAGACCCCGGTCGCAGCTCACGCGTTATTCTCGTCGGTTCTGAGGTGTCCGGTTTCGCCGTCTGATGCCGAGGACTCAGCGTCTCAGATAAAGTGCGCGTGCGCTGCAGCCACTACTACGATTCCGCCACCCCTGCGACAGAGAGAGATAGAGAGAACGAGAGAGGAACCGAGGCGTGGACCCTTCGGCGGTCGCTTCGTGTCAGGTGATGACGCTGCGAAAATGGTTGTATGTTTGTTCAGTCCGTTTTGGACACCTGTCTAGAATCCATTTTCGACAGTCTGGCTAATATTTTGACGGTCCCAAGTTGAAGTAAGGGGTAGGTGATCAACGCGGTTTAGGTGGACCGTATCCAAGTGAACCGTAGCTTTCCAGAATCCACCCAGCAGAGCTTGTGCCAATAACCGCGGTGCAGAACCCCTCAAAGCCAACACGCCAGCCGTGGATACCCGACGGAAAAGAACGCAGCGAAGCAGGACGCGACCATGGTGAAGAAGAAGGCCCAAGAGGAGATCAAGTTTGTCAACGGCTTTGCCGGTGCGTGCTTTCTACGCGATCGCAGTGGTATAATTTTTTGACCGCAATTCTTAATTTTTCTGTCCTTCTAACAGCGTTGAACGCGACGACCAAAAAGAACAAGAAGGGCTCCAAGGCCGCGGACGCCACCGCAGGAGAGGAGAACAAGGGCGGTGCCGCCTTCGCGTTTGCCAGCCAAAAGTCGGCGGCATGGGGCGACGACAGCGACGACGAAGTCGCGCCCGCCGCTGAGGGCGAGCATGCGGAAGCTGCGGAAGAGGAAGAAGACGACGAGGAGGAAAACAGCGACAGCGAAGAAGAGGAGGATGAGGAAAATGTGGCGGACGACCTGCCTGCAATCGTCGTGCCAAAGGCTGCACCGGCGCCTGCTGCTGTGCCGGCGCGTGAGCTCTCCAAAAAAGAGAAGAAACAGCTCGAGCTCGAAGAATTTGACAAGGCGCTTGCCGAGCTCGGCATCACCCGTACGTCCGCACGATCTTATTGTATCTAGTTACTGTATAATTTCTAATCCGTGGTCTATGCTTCATTTCTGTCACATACAGCCGAGGCGCATGCGCCTGCCGCGGAGGCCACCCCCGCCGCGACTGAAACGAGTGCGCCGTCGGGTGAGGCGTCGTCCGCATCCAAGAAAAAGAAGAAGGGCAAGAAGAAGCCCGCGGCGGAGGCGGCTGCTCCGGCAGCGGTCACGGAAGAGACAACGACCGAATTGCGGTCGGCGACCGACATCCAGAAGCTGCTCAAGGCCAAGACGGCGAAGAAAAAGTCGTCGTCGAACGAGCCCATGGCGCTCAAGATTGCGCGGGAAGAGGCGCTCAAGGCGAAGGACAAGAAGAAGAACCGCGACAAGGCCGGCTTCAACGAGTTCTCCTACTAAGCACGACACTGCATTACGCACTGAGACGAAAACTCCCTGGTCAGCAATTGTAATGAACTTCCGCACTAGTTAGACAGGTTACGCTGGTCGTATTTGCGTCATTCTCCTCCTGTAGGGAACCAAACGCATCGCTCGTTGTCACGCAGATATACCAGTACCAGTAGGTATCGTCGTACCCCTGCGACACAGGTACGGTAAATGTAAACGAACGCGAGAAGACCAATCTTTCGCATACCGGCGTAAAGATGCGCGGTAGTCCCATCTATAGTAGCCATTCGTCGCCAACGTCCTGTCGCGAGTCTAGGGTGCCGTCCATCATTTTACTTCAGCCGCTCACAGATACCGGACCTATCAGCCATGTCGAACTTTGAATCTTTTGCCATCCGGCGACACACAGATACGCGCGAGCCGGCACGAGGCTCACGCGTGGCAAAGTGACATGCCCAATTGCATTGCGTTGACGAGTGCTTTGTCACCACCTATGCTTTTCGCCCTTCTTCAGTGACAGCTGTTTCAAACATCACCATACAAATATTAAGTTACTCTTCGTTTAAAACAAACCGTTTGCGAATGATGTTGAAGCGGTCTGCTTGGCATCGGCCATCGACGTCATCACACCGACTGGGGTCACGTGTCATGTCTCCAGTCGCAGCCAATGGACAGATAAAGCTCCTCACGTCTCAGTCATTGAACTAGTCTCCTCAACTAAGAGAAACAATGGCGTCCATGCTGAGGATTCGTTGGCCTCATTCTCCTTTTTACCTCATCCACAAACAATGTGGCGTTTCCGGACTGCGCTTCCGCGCGCCGAGCGACTCGCTGGCGCCCGCACCTTTGCGTCCACTCGCATTGCGCACCGCAGGCGCCGCCTGAGCACAGCGGTCGGCGACAACTCGCTACTCAAGAAAACACCTATCGACTCACTCTACGTTACCTCGACCGATCTCATCAAGCAGACCTCGCCCGTGCTGCTCGGGCTTGCGCATATTCTCGATCAGAAATATGATTCGGTGGGCTACTTCCGCCCCATTGCGCCGTCGTGTATCAAATCGGCAACACCGGATCACCATTTGGAGCTGCTCCAGAACCAGCTCAAGCTTCCACAAGCTATTGAAGCACTCTACGGCGTCACCAGCGACCGCGCACTCGCATCGTGGCTCGACGGCAAAGAAGACGACCTCGTAGAGGAAATTCTGACCAAGTTCGAGCAGCTCAAGCAGCAGCACGACTTTGTGATTGTCGAAGGCACGCAGATCACCCAGCACGAGACATCACTGAGCTGGAAAATCAATGCGGACATTGCCAAAGCCATGGGGTCCCCTGTGCTCTTGCTCACGGACCTGAACCAATCGATGCACGCGAGCGACGACGCGCTTGCCCACGAGATCTTGTCGCGGTTGCGTCTTGGAAAAGAGCAGGTCGAAGATGCGGGGCTCCACTACTTTGGCACGATCGCCAATCGCGTCCACTCCCACGACCCCGCAGCGTTGCGTGGTGATCTACGTCTCCAATGTGGCGCTGCCAACCTGCCGTTCTTGGGTTTCGTGCCGTTTGATGGCGTCCTCGCGTCCAAGCGGTTAAACGAAGTTGCGTTCAAGCTCGGCGCGACACCGCTGTTTGGAGCTTCCGAGGTAGCAAACCATGTCACAGTCTCGGACGGTATTGTGGCAACCAGCCACCTCAAGGATCTCTTTGCCCACATGAAAAAGTACAAAGACGGCGTCTTGGTGATCACGTCGGCCGACCGGTCGGATGTCATGTTGGGCTTGCTGGCGTCTCGTATTCCCGGTGTGCTGCCGTCGGTGTCAGGGATCGTGCTCACGAATGGAGACTATCCCCATAGTAACGCCAAGGAAATTCTGGAAAGTGTATCGGCGCTCGATACGACCGGACTGTCGATCCCCATCTTCTCGGTCGAAGATGACACCTATACGACCGTGAGCAAGTTTAGTCGCATTTCCACGGATATTCTGCCTACAAGTGTCCGAAAGATTGAGCAGTGCAAGAACCTCTTTGATCAGCACATTGAGAAAGAGATGATCGTCGGCGAGCTAGACCAGGGCGTCGTTGTGCATCGCACGCCCAAGCATTTCAAGCACTTTGTGTTCAACAAGGCACGCGCGGTCCAGCGCCATATAGTTCTCACCGAGGGCGATGATATCCGTATTCTCCAAGCCGCTGATGAAGTTTTGCGTCAACGTCTAGCCAAGATCACGATTCTTGGAGACCCA
>JAADVD010000382.1:0-28144 GCA_023334535.1 Pythium vanterpoolii
CGTTGCGCCGACCGTCCTTCATCTCGTCTGTCTCTGCTGCATTATGGAGAACTTCAACGCCAAGTTCCGAAACAAGGTGCTACGGGATGACGGTTGGCGGTTGGGGAAGTCGCTGACTATGTCGTCGTACAACCTTCGAGCGGAAGACTGAAGCTGAAGAACCCGACGACACTGGAGTGGATGGAGGCGGTTGCCACCACCAAGTGGTCGGCTGCACACAGCCGGTGCCCACGCTTTGGTACGATGACGAGCAACAACGTGGAGTCTGTTAACAGCATCTTACGACCGGCTCCTGAGATGCCCCTACTGGACTTTTTTATGTCTATCGAAAAGTACGTCAATAAACGGTGGGTCGACGCTGTCGGAAAGGGGTCGTCGTGGAACCGTCTCACCCCGTACGCCCAGAGAAAGTTTATTGACAAGCCTCTTACATCCACGGTGGACAAAATCGAGATAATCCCTTCATGCTCGTCGCCGCTTGTCGCCAAGTTCAAGAAAGAAGGCCAGCTTCCGATCGAGTGAGTCGACCTCGATAAGCGACACTCACCGTGCACCTGTGGTTATTTTCAGTACGTGAAGGCTCCCTGTGCACATGTAGTTGCAGATGGAGCCAACCACCTCGGGGAGCCAATGGTCTTCGTCTGTGGTCTCGCCGAATTGGGCAACTTTAACGAGTTTCTGTCGACCCATCCGCATAGATTCTGGAAGGTGTTCTTGGATGCCGCGCGTGGTCTCGACTATCTTCACCGGCAGCAGAAGCCGCTCGTCCATGGGAACTTAAAGTGCAGCAATCTGTTGGTTACGAAACACGGCGTGGGCGTCTTGTCGGACTTCTTGTTTGCGTTCGTGCGCATCAACTCAGACTTGAGCCTCAAAGAGCAGGCACCCGGTCACTTCTGGAAAGCGCCCGAGTGCTTCACGCAGAATTCGAACGCGAGAGTCGAGTCGGATGTGTACTCGCTCGGCATGTGCATCTTTGAGGCGATGAACGGTGCGCCACCGTACGCGGAGATTGAGGAGGACGACGCGATCGCCAGGATTGAGAAGGGAGAACTGCCAATGAGACCGGATGGGAGGGTCACCGATGAAGCGTGGAATCTGATCACAAGGATGTGCAGACGAAACTTTCAGGATCGAGTCCACCTGACATCTGTGATCGCCGAGCTGGATGTCCTCGCTGGACGGGAACAAGATAAACGCAGTCAACTTCCGTGCAGTTGCTTGACGAATTGCTGCCTTGAATGTGGCGGCCAGCGACGCTTTACCGATGCGGCATCACCGGCAGGCTAAGTGTAACACACGTCTGACGCAATATTATAGGCGGCACTGAGAATGTCTTGCTGGTGTCTCTATGCTACGAGTATGTGGGCTAGCTATGAAAGCGAGCTAATCATCGATGCACATTTGACCTTGTGCTTTCTGGTTGTGATCAAAATGCCAATACATGAACAGCTCGTTGACTCACAATAGCGTACGTCTGGGTACCGCGTGGTCCTTAAGTGTGACGAAGGCTATCAGCGGACTCCTCCAGCGTATTTTCTTCGCCGGGGTCCCAGCCGTCCACTCACTTCGTCTTCACCCGCTATCTGTCACAGAAACACGATCGGTGTTCAAATCCGCTATCTATCTACACACGATTATGCGGATTACGAGGGAGTGAGAGATGTGCGTTGTACCCTTTTGATTGGTTGATAGATTAACTCCTGTCATTTCATCGGTTAATTATATCCACTATGGGTAAAGCAGTCTCACGCCACAGATCCAGACAAATGATCTGTGACGTGTAAGTTGTTGGAGCTACGAACTCCATTGCCAATTCGAATAACACGAACAGTACCTGTGGTACTTCGACGTATCCTCTTGCCCGTGATGTGGGATTACGTCGAAGTGGTGATCCATCGATGACCTGAGTCACGGCGAATCAATCACGACCTGGGTTTGGTCAGTCGCTCTTCTGTCTTCAGAATACTGTAGTCATATTTGATCTCGCTCGGATTCGGAGACATCCTTCGCTATGCCACCTGTGGGTATACTGTATTCTCCATGTCGTCCACTCGCGTTCAATCAAAGTGTGAGAATGCTCAGGCGACGTTTGCTGATCGTCATCTCCCTCGATTTAACGACCACGTTACTATATCTTGAAATGGCTTCCCCAAATGGCTACACATATCACGAGGCGTACTGTATTGTTGACTGACCCACATCTCAGCAAATCAGCACGTTGTAAGACAGTACAATGGTGTCGTCTCGTCGGTCCGTTTCAATCCGGTTTTTCTTCCCTGACAAGCAGTTGCACTATTCCAGTACTGTACGTACAGACGCCGGCTCCACATGGCTCCATGCGCAGACTCTACGCAATCCCCATGGGTACGGATCGCAGCGCAAGCGGAGGGACGGGGCAGGGACCAAAGATAGCAATTTGGGAGAGAGAGAGCGGGAGTGGATGCAGAGGCTCTTGATGGGTGCGTCTCCACCAGCACCTCTCACCGGATACTTTCGGTTTCACAAGATCTGCATGACGCATGACGATACCGATGCGAATGAGAATGAAGGGAGGATGAAAATAGAAAATGGAACATGCGAAAGGAGAAATGAGAAATGAGAAGGTTGATATGGTACAAAGCTCTTAACATCGAACGCTAGGGTAGAGGAGGGGATACGCTACTACTATCACGCGACAGACACACGGCAGGCGAGCACGAGCGGGTGGTGTGCATGACGACGGCTACTGCTGGAGAGAGAGGAGGAGAAAGAGATCGCAGCATGCACTCTATCGCTACGCCTGTCGAGTCTCCCTGGGCGGGTACTTTTAAAACACGACTTGAAAGTTGGGATAACACGTAATACAGGAACAGTGCCTTGCGGTGGAGGCGGTGGTTCACATGTGGTTTAGGACGACGACGAAGCGGCGTGGATCTGCTGCGCGTGGGCGCTCGCGTAGTGCTGCTGCTGCGCCTGCAAGAGGTGCGCATGGGCAGCCGGGTGGTTGGGGTCAATGGCGTAAAAGTTCATGAGAAAGTCCATGGACTCGCCATAGTCGGGCGTAGGCACGAGCATTTTTGGGGCGTTCTCGGTCCACGGCGTCGGCTGCAAGTCCGACGACGGCGTGGTCGGGGTCTTGGAGGCCATCGGCGATTGGTGGTGGCTCTGCTGGTGGTGGAGCTGCTGGTGCTGGAGCTGCTTGTACGACATGCTGTACTCCATGGCGCCACTCCCCGGCGGCGTCGGCACGTGCGTGTGCTGCTGCATGTGGGGGTGCTGCTGATGGTGGTGCGGCGACTGGTGATGATGATGCGGCGACTGGTGGTGGTGGTGGATCTGGTGGTACCCGTGGGTCGGCGAGTAGTAAATGTCGGTCGGTACGGCTGGACGCATGCCATGGGGCGTCTCGACCATCGTGTGCGACGGCGACGACGTCATGTAGGTCGGCGGCATGGGCAAGTACTCGACGCCGCTGACCGAAAGCGATTGCGGACGGTGCGTGTACTGCATCGCCGGCATGACCAGCTGGCCGTACATGGGCTGCGACGCCACGAGCTGCGAGAGCCGCATAGGCGGCGTCTGCAACGTGCCGTTGCGGTTGCGCAAGCCACGCAAGCGCCGTGCCATTTTCTCTCGGTATTTCTGGGCGTGGGTCTGGGTCTGACGGACCGTGCGTGAGCCGACCATGGCCGCAATGGCTTTCCACGGTCCCTTGGGGTACGTTTGGAGCGCTTTGAGGAACCGATCGTGCTCGACTTGAGTCCACGTGCCCGAGGCCTTGATGAGCTCTCCGTTGGCGTCGTACTGCGGCTCGGGTTCGCGGTACGGGTGCGCGACCTTGATCGTGCCGTCCTTGACGATCAGCATCTCCTTGGGGTCGAGGTTCATGGCGTCGTCGTCTTCCTCATCATCATCGTCATCATCGTCCTTGTCGCTCGCCTTGCTGTCGGCGTCACTGTCCTGGTCGCTGTCATGGTACGCGCTGATGTTGGCGTCGACAGCGATTGTGGTTTCCGTGTCGGCCGGTTTGACGGCCTCGCGACGCTCGTCGATGCTGTTGCGTAGTGCCTCGGCTTTTTCCTCGTCCATGGGCATCGTCACACTCATTGTTCAAGTGCGCGCAGATTCTCAAATGCAAAAGTGTTGGTTCGCTGACTGCACGCGTGTGGATTGAGCTGGGCTGGGCGGCTGGCGGCTGGCGGCTGGCGGGGCGGGACTGACAACAGTTAATATAATATGGTGTGGTCGCCAGCCGGGACGAGAAGTCGAGAAGGGAGAATAGTGTTTCGAGTTGACGCTGCGAGAGATGGAACGAGCACCCGCCTCGGTTGACGGGCACACGCCGGATCTTTCGTGGCGCACTGTGTTGGGGGAGGTGGACTTGTCATAGTCTGTGTCCCCGCCAGTGCCACTGTACTGTTCAGCACACAAGACCGTACCATGGAGAAGCAGGGGTGCCGCCACAGACAGAGCAGCGGCCAGCATGCTAACCGACCGTCCACGCCTATATACTTCTCTCAAAGCCAGCGTCGTTTCGCATGAGAGTGTCCATCGCTTGCAGTATCCACTGGAGCGGCCAGTGTACACAGTCAGGACCGCTGGTCCCGTCCTGTCCCGTTCTGACTGACGCTGTTGCTGGGTCGATACTAAACGAAGATCGAGAGTGCATGCGGATAGTCGTGCTTGTCGTTCTTGATGCTGCTTTCGTAGCCACATGCGGCCACGATGAAAAGTCGCGACGCAAATCCAGTAAACCAGCTGCACTATCCAGTGACCAGCTCCTTCAGAATCCAAAAGGTCCGACTTGTTGACGCTGATTGGCTGATTTGAATAGAGGATACACTCATGAGCCAATCAGAGTCGACGATCTCGTAAACTTAGTCAAGCCAGTCGTAACCTTGACAAAACAATCCGGAGCGGTTCCGCACAAGCGGATGCCAAGGGGACACCCACATGTGTCGTCTTCTCACGAGCCGAACATCTCGATCATCATGGTGCTGAGGTATGAGCCAGCTCCTGGTTGCTGCTATTCTCGCCGTCTTTTGTTCACGGCAAATCAGCGAATCACCCTCTCCATTTGCAGCGCCAAAATACCGGCTCGACAGTACAGTACCGTGCTGCCTGCAGAGGCTCGGCGATCGTCAAGTCAGCTGATAATGCTTATTGAGAAACGGTGCGCAATTGCCACAGCATTCTTCCAAATCCACGGGCACTTAATAGCATTGGCTCCGGGCTTCCAGGGTTGCTAGGTCTTCTTGCAAGGATCTTCGCCATAGAATATAGTCTGGATCTGATAAGTACGCCACAAGATGGCTGCCTTCTAGTACATTACATCCTGGTTATTTTCCTATTCTTGAAGGCGTTTGTGGCGGGTGATAGGATGTTCAACGACTGCAGCGCCACGTTGCTTGGTATTGCAAAGCATAGTTTCATTAGAATTTAAATAATATGGGAAGTAAACATTGTCACTCTTTGGAGGGAATGACCGGTTCCTTACACGATTCTGTAAAGGTCTGCTCGAGATCTCTCATCGAGTCAGTTTCGACGCGTCCCTCAACACGCATATTCCGATTGATCACGAAGCTCTGCACGACACAAGCCAACACCAAGACCAAGAGGTACAGTACATTAGTTACCAGCATCCAGTATTCACTATCACACAGCTCTTCGAATACAGTTGTACTCGAGGTATATTGGCCTCGCCTAAAATACTGCACTGCCGCCGTCTGCGTTCGCCATCCGACTCTCTTGGCCAGTTCTGTATCCACTTTCAAATATTGTACCACAGAAAGTCCCACTACGACGACCGAGAGAGTCTCGGGGAGGTTGCACTTTGACAGACGTCGCCAGCTGCTTGACTCGGCGTCGCCGATTCCGTGACGGCACGTCACAGCACGATGACTGGGTGTGACCGTCGCGGGCAAGCACCTGTCCAGTTCGCATAGCCGACTCGATCGTAATACAACACACTGTAACTTAGCAGCAGCACCAGAAGTCTTCTAGAAATCCAGCGTCCAGAATCCAGTATCTAGAATCCTGAATAGGCCAGTGCCGTACACCGGAACCTTGGTTTTCGTTTTCGAGCTCAGGGCAAACGAATTGCAAAACGATAGAAGTTTGATAAAGATCACGGGGATGGCACCACGCACCTTCGATCGTGAAAATGCAGGGCATAAGGTCAATGAATGGGATACTACACATGGATGTTTGACCCGCGAGCCTGCGGGCAGCAAATTTCGATGGGGCTGTCACCACACCGACTCCCATTACTGGTACTGAAGATTGGATTCTCTTGCGCCTCCTGTTGCGGTGCGAGCTGGCTCCGAGAATTACAACAGATTCGCTGCGACACCGAGACGGACGTACAATATATGGCTAGAGACTCTCCGTGGTGGTAATCCTGTAAGCCATCTAGCATCACCGCAGGCTCGGTAAGCCTGTCGGGACAGCCGACGTAGACTCAGCAAGGCGGCTGAATCAAACAAACTGGGCGATGTGAACCCAGCGCTTGTTGAAGTTGACATTTCCAGAGGCACCTGCCTGCCTGGCTTGAAGCATGAAGCACGTTCACCCGGCTGGCGTTGATACAGTAGAACGGACCTCGCCTTTGCAGCGGAAGCGTCGTGAGGGAATGGATATAGTGGCATAGTGCCATCATCGTTGCCTGAGATGGCTTCATGTCTCCTCATTCAAGTGGATTCTGTAAGAACCTCTTCACCGCAAAACGAATATGTTAGCATGCCCAGCCAGATAACACATTTTGTAGTGGACTTCACTAGGCGATGAAAACATCCAGGTGCAATTAAGAATCCACAGTGCCTCTTTAATACGCGCCTCTGCGGAGCGGAAGGTACATCTCCCATGTCCGTCCGCTCATACCCCACTTCTGCGGAAGCAAAGCCCTTCCAAAATCACCATGCTGCGCTGGTCAACATGAAGTTAGCGCAGTGGCACGCCAAGCTACACGCCACAAAATGTGGACGTGTGCCCAAAGCGGGTTCTGTGAATTGCTTGATCAGTGGGTACGCTTCTCACAAGCCTGTGGCCTGTAAAACGCTACGCGCAAGGCGCTACACGCGTCGCGAGATGCGGAAGATCTTGACATCCTGCAGCACGCGCTCGTCTTTCCCCATGGCGCTGGCTTCTACTTCTACTTCCTCTTCCACCGCCGCAGCCGACGACGCCGACGTAGCCGCATGTTCTTCACGTGCCCAGTCTACGAGCTCGTACACAAAGGTCTCCGCTAACAGCTCGAAGAATTGGTGTTCCATAGGGTTGCGCGACCGGTGCGCCATGAAAATGGTTGTGTGGGGTGTGGGCGCCAGCAGGTGGAGTGACGCCACGAGCGGTGCGTATCCCTCTGGATCATACACAACGTCCGACAACACGAGCACATCAGGAGCAGGGACGGGAAGGTTTTCAACGGGTGTCCCCCAGAAATGCGGCACCGCGACAAGCGACGCGTCGTTTGCTGCCGCTGGAAAATTGAGGTGGATGTTGTAGGCTAGCAACGGCACGACGTCGTCCATGTCGGTCAGCGTCACGTGCCGGGCACCGAGCAAGGCACAGAAAAGGCCCACGAGACCGAGACCGCTGCCCAGCTCTACGACGGTCTTGTCGCACAGCTCGTGCTGGTAGCGCGCGAGGTACCGCGTCAGGACGAGGCACGAGTCCCAGAGCTTGCCCCCAATGCCGAGGTTCCCGGGTGACTCGGCTAAAAGCAATTCTCGATCAAGGGTCGGTAACCACACAGGCCGGCAGCAATGGATACCAAGCGAAGCGCTGCGTTGGTCGTGGTCGTGGTCGTGGTCGTGGTTGTGGATGGTCGCGTTGTCGTTGGTCGTCGCTGTCAGTGTAAAGGGCAGCGACACAATCGGCAGCAAGTTCCACTTGGTCGCTGCGTCGTCGTGGACAAAGAATGCAATCGCCAAGTTGGATCGCGGCGTGCATGCGTGGGTTTCATCTTCATTTGTCGGGACAATCGCGAGCTGGAACGATGCTTTTCCACGGTCGTTTAGCGTCACGAGACCATGGACGGGCGTCGTGCGTTTAACTGCGTCGAGTGTCGAGGCCACATTGGTGAGGGTACCGCTGCTGGCTTCACGAAAGACAAGCTTTAACGCATCACCTGCATTATTGCGAAGAGAGCACTGTAGCGTGATGCCTTCGCCGTCGGGTAGAAGTTGGCGACGGAAGAGACCAAACTCATTGCCGATGTTCACACTCACGTCAAAGAATTCGCCTACTACCACGTGCGAGGGGATCAAACATCTACACACCAACGCACCAGTGAGTTAGGTACGGTCCTTACTGCTGTAAAGGCCGAGACTGGGTTGCTTCTGTACCCAAAGTTAATCCGTAGCTTTTGGTTGGCGTGGACCATCCGCCCCACGGCATGCGATTCACGCTTGGCGACCATACTGTCTTGCTGGATGTTCTTGCGAAGACTCCGCCGCGCATTAATCGCATACTCAAATAGTCCTGGCTGCTGTGTCCGCACCGTGGGGTCGGCGAGCACGCGCTCCACGAGGCGAAACGCTGTTTCAAACCGCTCAAGGTTTTGAAGCGCGATCAGGCGCCGTAGCTGCGCTTTTTCGTTTGCTGGATCGTACTCGAGGGCACGCACAGCCTCTATAGATTGTGCGAGACATTAGCCATTGTAGGGGTGGTTTTTCGTGATCAACAGTACGCACCGTGCAACGCGAGGGCAAAGTTGCGCTCCTGGACAAAAGTTTGCGCGCGGTTCGAATACAACGCGGCGACGCGGACGCGCGTCTCGTCCGAGTGGACATTTACTGAAGTCTTTAATAGGGCGGCAATCGCATCTGCGTAGAGCACACGCGCTTCTTCAAACCGTCCTTCTTGGTACAGCACATTGCCGCGTGCATGCAATGACTCGGCGTCTGCCATGGAGCTGATTTGGATCGACAGATCACATGAATGGTGCATTGTGTCCAAGCGGATTTAATAAGATTGGCTATATATGCTTGCCTGTCGACCGAATTTCAGCAAATGAATAGCCAATGTAGAGCCATTTCAGTTTCTGATTCTGATTGGATGAAAACGGTGGGTGAATTGACGAAAGGTGTGAAAAGTCTGGTGTGGGTACGCTGTCTGAGCGAAATCAAACCGATGTGCGCATGGGTCTATACAGAGCGAAACACTAGTGTCGATGAGGAAACCATAAAAAAACGGGGAAGAAACGCGAAAAATGGAGGCAACAGAGAAGAATGGAGCACCCTCCTGTGGCTAGGAGCGAGAGCCCATGCGGAGGGGGAGGGTACCCCGAAGCATGATCAATCGCGAGCCCACACTAGCCAGAATTCATATTCAAAACAGCGCGTTCATTGCGCGCCTCGAGCGAAGGGAAGTTGGCGTAGCAAACGCCGCGCAAGCTAGCGCGAAGCGCGTTACTACTTCTCCAATATGTGATGTCGCCTCTCCTCCAACTACCTAAACCTAAGGTTGTGATTGAATAATGTTGTGATTTTGTGTGTTTTGAATGATGCTTCTCTGTTATTCGTACGGCCTTATCCATTTTGGGGGCTTTCTCGGTGCCACTGCGGCAGACTGCAATGGCACGTCGACATATCCCCGTGCATTTTTCTGCACGAAGTCGCATTCGCATTCAGTTTTCCTAGCGGGCCTGGTCCCGAACGGGAAAAGGGTTCAAAAACAATGGGAGAATAAATTCTCATCATTTCATCTTCGTACTACCTAATTTATCTTTTTAAATCAATTGCAGCATAGTTAAGCAAATATGATTTTTCAAAGTGATACAGATTGCGAATGATATCCTGCATGCACGCGGAACTTGTATGACATATTACGCTTCTATAACAAATACTATGAATTCGATTCATAACAAAGCATGGCATTCCATGAGGCTGTGATAATCGATATTATATCATATTCGATATAAATGCGCATAGTGTGCTATCCTCTAGGAACGGAACAAGACCACATTTAAACCGCCCATCACCACAGTGCAATCTCTTGAAAGTCGCAAGAACAAGCAGCGCATAATAAATAGAAAAGAACGCAACGCGACCAGCCGCATTGCCATCGTTCACCACCACGGCTGCTCCTGGGCGATTCACAAACCCGTAGACCTTTTCCGATCGGACGGACGACATGAGCACAAGCATCGCGACCGTCGCGACCGTCGCGTCCACGCCGCCGCCGTCGTCCCTCACAGTCGCAGCCGAGAACGAGAACACAGCGACCACGCGGCGCAAAAGCTCGGCATCGTCCGTGTCGTCCGACCTCGACGACCACGGCATGCCCGTGCAGCCGTACCACGATCCCATCGGCCACGACCCGTCCCTCAAGCCATCGTCGACTGCGTCCGACCCGTCGACGCTCGAGCCCAGCATGGTAACCCACCCACCGGCAATAGCACCCGCAGATGCAAGTGGACATGCCTTACGCTTGGCGCTGCAGTCGCCAAAGGCTGCGGCCACGCCCAATGCGTTTACCTTTGAAGAGATCATGAGTCCGCGCCACCAAAACGGCAAGCGATACCTTGGCGGCTACATGCTGCACCGTGTCTCGATGGCCGGCGGCTTTCTCAAGTCGTGGAAGCGCAAGTACTTTCGCTTGCGCGACCACGGTTTGATGTGCTATAAGAATGCCGACGACACGACGCCATTGTTTGAGATCCGCTTTAACGCCCAGTCCAATGCCATGAGCAGTAGCAGTAGCAGTAGCACCGGCGCAGCGACCACCGCCAAGGGCGGGCACGATGACGCGACCATGCTCGCGTCGACCCGAGGCAAAGTCATTGCGACCTTGGTACTGGTTCTCCACAATGTGGAGATTATTGGCCACTTGACGCCCGCCACCAAAGTCGACATGCCTGTGTTCCTTAAGGCCGAGCACGAGACAGAGTATCACGCGTGGGTCGAAAACGTGCGGCTCAAGATCGAAGCACGCAAGCGTGCGATCGCCCAAGACGCTGTCAACTCGGCGTTCGATGTCATCGCATTGTCGAGTGACGCGCACACTGGCGAATCGATCGCGTTCTCGGACAGTCCTGCATCAGCTGAAGCCTTGAATCTTGATGGGGAGGTCTCTCCGTCGAGTCACGGCGAAGCCGTGGCGTCCATGCCACCCACAGTGCAGCCAACTAGTGGGGGTACCGACAAGAACAAGCTCCTCTTTGTCGCGGGGACGACACCCGACCCACCCGAGTTTGCAACGTTCCGCAGCAAGTACTTGCTCATGAAAGAGATTGGCGAAGGCTCTTTCTCGATCGTGCACCGCGCCGTGAATCGCCTCACGGGTCAGTTGTGTGCCGTCAAGTGCTGCAAGTACTCGCCTGCCCTCGAAGAAGAAGTCGCAATTTTGCGGCGACTGTCGCATCCCAATGTCGTCGGGCTCGAAGGCGTCTACATCCAAGACGACATGTACTATGTCGTCATGGACTATATGGAAGAAGGCGACTTGTGCGAACGGCTCATCCAAAAGCAGCGCCTCACCGAGTCCGAGGCAAAGGTGATTATCGCACAAGTGCTTCGTGGGCTCGAGCATTTGCACCGCCACCAAGTGCTCCATCGCGATCTCAAACCGGAAAACATTCTGCTGCACGGCGGCGTCGTCAAAATCGCCGACTTTGGGCTCGCGCGGCAGCTGCCGACTGCGACCTCGATGCTCAAGCGTAGTTGCGGCACGCTCGAGTACGCCGCACCGGAATTGCTTCGTGGGCAGGCCTATGGACTCAAGTCGGACATTTTTAGTCTTGGGGTCGTCTTGTACGTGCTTTTGTTTGGCTCGTTCCCATTTACGGTCGAGTCGGCGGCGTTATTGCAGCGCATGGAGCGGTTTCCTGAAGGCCTAGATGTCCGTGACATGAGCTGCTTGCGCAAAGACAACGCGCAATGGTCGCAGGTCAGTCGGTCGGCACAGGATGTCTTGCTTCGCATGCTATGCGAGCACGACAAAGAACGCATCTCTGCCAAAGACTTGCTCGCGCACCCGTGGTTTGACGTGACCCAACCGGAGGATTGTAGTGCTAGCGTGCAGCGCGACAGCGACGCGCTGATTGAGGAGGAAATCACCGCCGAAGCGCGCGAAATCGAACGTCAACGAGACTGCCGAGTCAAGGGCTTTACTGAGCTGCTGTCGCGTGGCCTGGACGTCATCAAATACGCCAAGGCCGGCCATCAGTCACCCCATCAGTCGACTCTCTCGATCGATTTCGTGCACGGAACAATCTCGTGGACGGCGAGAGGTGGTGTCTTGGGCAAAGGAGTTGGTTCATCCGACCGCAAAGTGACCGACAATGCTAATTCGTCCACGACTGGAACGACCGCAAAGCGTGGGATGCGGCTTGTGTCCTTCGGTGATGTACAGGAAATCCGATTGGGTCACACGACGGAAGCATTCCGATCCGTCGCGAATGGTGGACGTGATCTACCAGCCGCTGATCTGTGCGTGTCCATCGTTGCAACCTGGCGAACGCTGGACTTCGTTGTCAAGGCTGGAGTGCAACGCGAGTTTCTCGTTTTGGGGATGAAGACGGCGTTGGAGCAATACCGAACGAAGCAGAAAACACCGTAGACTCGCTGGACCACCTGTAGACAACACATCATACTGTACTGTACCCTAGGAGTTCGCAGAGTTCAACAGATGCATTCACCTGTTCGTGTGGATAGGAGCCGTGTTTGATCAGCTTTCGACAGCGAAAAACTCGAGGCCTTCGGTTTTGATGGCCATCTCAGACCCTCCTCGACGCTGGATTTTCTGGAGCATAAAGATAAGCTGGTGGAGGTAATCGCGAAATTCTTGCACGTGTCCTGCGTCAAACATTTGCTTGGACATGGACGATGAGAGTTTCGCACGGACATCTTCGTAGCCCAAACCAGCGGGGAAACGTTGCAAAATCTGGGCCGTGTACATCAGGAGAAAAACGCCACAGTCGGACGAATTGGACTGAAGTGGTATCTAGAATGTGAAAAAACCCACGTCAATGTATGAACGCATGCTTCGACATGAACATGCGACTGAATTTACCTCTGGCTCAATGATCGTGATTGATTCAAGATCAAAAGACGTAACAGTAGAAGACGCGGAATTACTGGCGGGCTCGTCTCCTTGGGTACCAAGCCTCGCTTTGAATTCGTACTCGATATAGCTACTTATCGTAATCGCCAATGTGAAATGAGTTGAACAAGACCATGGGATAATCCACATAGAAGTCGCGTACCTTTTCAAAAGAGCGCAGATTTTCTTCTTCTGGTGACACCGAAGCGAGTCGAGGAAGAGTATACACGGAGGATTTTTCATGCGTTCCTTCTGCAATAATTCTTCCTCTTCCGAGTCGGAAGCGTCTTCCGTGGTGTCGACAATCACAGCTTCATCCGTTGAGTCCACCAGGATGACGCGATCGTCGGGGGTCCTACTCGCCGTCGTCCGAGATGACGGTTTTCGTCGTTTCTGAACGATCGCAGATCCAGGATTACACAGCACTGCAATGCTCCAATGACAGCTATCGCGGACGGGGCCAATAGGTAGGATGAGATGGTTAGAGCGATGGAGAAGAACAGCTCGTGCGGGAATCGCACCTGTCATTGATTGGCACAAAGAGGAACCGCTTCTCAAACAAGTTTTCCTTTTGTGTCCATCGAGCGACTCGACGCAATCGGTCTTCTGACAATGAGACACTGCCGGATAGTGTTCCACCGCACAGCTGAGTGAAGAAATGGGAGCTGAAAAAGTACACCAGATCTTGCTGCCATGGTTCTACGTGCCGCCACAGGTAGCTGCAACGAAAAGAGATAACAAGTGAGCCACACACTCTCACGATCGATGACGTTCAAGGAACTCACCGCAAGTAGAAATCGATGAGCGAGTCGTTCAAGAATTCCCCTGGCTTGAGTCGATCAATGTCGCCGTATGTGATGGTGATTTGCCCGATGCGGGATGAGTCTTCAAAAGGATACGACAGCAACAGCTTGGCCTTTCGTTCCGCTGCAAGTCGTTGTGTTTCGTTCCGGTGAAATGGTCTCATGAGCTGTGCCGCCTCTCTCGAAGAGCGCCGCCGCTCACTGGCATTGTCGTTTGCTGTCGCTGCATGTCGATGTGGTTCGGTATCCGTTTCACCACTCAGTTGCACGACGACTTCCGCGTCCTTTGCCGTTTGCTGGAGCAGCGACTGACGGCGTGAGCTGGTGCGAAACCGCATCGACAAGGCACTGGACTCGGAATCACTTGCGTTGGTCGTATCAATGTGGATTTTGGTTTGGCGCAGTTTTTGTGGGGACCGATCTGACGAGAAAAGATTAGAGATCGTGTCAATCGTGCCTTTCACGGACCCAGTCAGCTTCGACAAGAGGCTCGTACTACTCTGCTGTGTGGAAGGGGAAGAGGCAGATTGAGGCTCGAATTTTAATGCCCGAACTTGATTGGCTTCGTCGAGCCTACGGATCCACAAAACAGTAAGGACAAGATTCCACGTTACATGAAAGAAACTAAAAGTACCCACGGAATCGATTTCTCTAACAGTCCACGCAACGTTTTGGAGAGATCACCGAGACTTTGGCAGCGTGCAAGCTCCAAGTCATCGTCGAAAATGAGCACGACGCCATAGATATCTACAAAGCGGGAAACAATATCATCTAGTCAGGAGTTCGCACCTGTTGATGAACATATATAATGACGTACCAGGCACAACGGACGGACCTTCTTGCTCTGTTACGCGAGCAAAGATGACGTCGTAGAAATGAGCAAACGCTGGCTCATAGTCAAAGCGCCTCGAAAACTCCACGATCGCAAAGTACGGCGCTGGCCCTCGCGACAAGCTATGCCCGCAAAAACGTTAACAGATAGTACCTTCAGTCAGGAACTTCTCCAAACCCATCACGTACCAGAACCGGTCGAGTTGTCGATTCTGGATCGACCCACGAAACGCGCACTCGGTTGTTCCGTCCGACAATGGTAATGTCATGAGCTCCATCATCACGTACAAGGCGTGGAACTCGAGCACACACTTGCCAAACCACTGGCCGCACACCCACGTTCGCATGGATTCCACACGATTCATTGCGCCGCCACGAAGCGGCGCAATGAATCGCTGGTGGGTATTCGTTTCGCGTGGGTTCCGTTGGTCGCCTGTATCGGATTTCGTCTTTTCGTCGTTGACAGTGTTTTCTGCATCATCTATTAATCGCACTGATCGAGCTGCCCGCTCTTGCTTGGCTCCAGACATCAGTCGAAAGTCTAATGATGCTCGTGGTTTCCTCTCGCTAGCTATACGAGCTGGTGGCGGCGGACTACTCAGCCGCCGCTTCTTGCCGTTCGCCATTGCCACGGACGGGACCGCACTTATTGCAGTCGCGTAGACACTGGAAATTCTCGAATTGTTCCCCGTGGAGGCCGTTGAAAGCAGATTGCCTCGCGCCGCCACCATTGAGTCGCTGAACGAGGCCGTTGACGACGATGTCATCGATGGCAGCGCCGCAGTTCGTCCTGGTTTTATAGCCTCCGCTTTAGGCTCAGCGAAAACGCCTTTCGTGTTCTCCATTTCGATGTCACTATCGGACGAGAGCGTCGCGTCTGAATCATGATCGACATCGATTGGCGTCGCCATGGTGGACAACGACAGCACCATATATGAGTCCCTTTGTTTTTGTTGTTGTTGCCTGATGTGGTCCACGCTATAGTCAGGAATAGAAGAAACCAAACACCCACGTGATGACATTGGGTGGTTTGGGTGACCAAATGTAGTTTTCGCATTTGTTTCATCGTCCGCTTTGTAACGCTGGTGTGCGTGTTTTTAGCTGGGTTTGGCTGGGTGGCCAGAAGTTTGGGCCAGGCGCCTACCATCCGACTCTTGTACCAGAGATGTGAGGCGTTTCTTGTCTGGTGGGAGAAAGCAAAAAAATCCATGACGCTACACACGCTCGTACACCTCTTGAAAATGCAATGAAAATGGTTCATGTCGATTTACACAAGGCGATTCCACACTGCAAACTGGCAGACGCACCTGCTGGCATTCACCTCGCTCACACTTCCAAGATGTATGAGAAGGTGTGGGATGTTGACGCAGGGAATTCCGACCACAATCCGCTACAGCGTAGTCTTTCGTCGAGTCGATTCGAGTCGACACTCGACACTCGACACTGGACGGGGGATCCGTGGTTGCCTGTTCGGAACACCTAGGAGAACTTCCAGATTCCTGTGGCTGGCGCCACCTGCGAAAGTGCAGCGAAGGAGGAGACAACACCATCATTCACCATCACTCTTGGCTTGAAGCAACCTCACCCACACAGGCGACGACGACCTGAGTTTGGACTTTCGACTTTGGGATCTTGCTGTTGGGAAGGCAAGACTGTGCATAAAGGGAGGGGGAAGCGGGATGGTGGACGTGATCGCCAATAGGCGCTCGACGTCTGGCGATTGACCGAACTCTAAACAAGCCGCTTCAGTACAAAAAATTGTGGTTTTCTTGTTCTTTCCAGATTTGAGTTGTTTTATTTTTGTTGGAGAGAGAATTAGAATGAACTGGCTTGGTTGGAATGTGCATGATGTTGCCAGAGGAGTTGGCTCCATCTCGCGTGCCTGAACCACAATCCCGATCGTGGGAGTAGGAGAAAGACAGAAAATAACCAAAAAATAAAAATGCGAAGAAAGCATGCATGCACACCCAGATTTTAACCGGCCGGTCCCGTTGCTTACAGCCTGATTGTGCAACAGTGATGCGTAACTTTCTAGCTGGAAGCCGTAAAAATACCAATGCGACACTGATTTGTTCAAGAATGTTCTACAATTTCCAAGGAAATGCCACGGCAAACCCTATGTCTGAGAAAAGTGCTGAAAAAAAAGACGAATGATGGAAATATAACCCAACCCTGCGATGCATCGAACCTTCAAAAAAGGGTTCTGGGTTGCAATGCCATACAAACCCCAAGTCAACGTATATGCAAGAAGGAGAGAGAGGAGGGCGGTAGCGGCATCACAGGCCAGCCGGGCGAAGAAAAAAACAGCAGCTCTGCACAACGCAACGGCCTTGCTTTTCTGCATTCTCTCTTGCTGAACCTGCTGGTGCCCGTTGGGAACGCCAACGCACACACGCAGCACACACTCACCCCTTGCCCAGCAATCAAACCATTTATTTCCTGTCGCTCGCCTGCCTGGTCCGCCCACTCGACCAATCCGCCCTTGTTCATTTTGGCTTCCGGTTGCTTCCAAGCACGCCGCCCGTCCCCTGGCCCCTTTCCGACCCAGCCCACGGTCGCCTCCTCTCTCTTTGCAACAACCCGGTCCAGTCCGCCCCCACCTGTCCGGTCCGTGCCATCGCCGTCAGTTGTTTTCTTTCCCCGGTTCCATCTCCTCCCGTCCGGTAAGAAATAAAACCTTCGCAAGAAAAGAAAACAGACACCGTCGACTCCAACTCGCATTCGCCAATTCTCGGGCTTTCTCCACACTCCATATTCCCTCTCTACTCCCTCGACACCATGGCCCCCAACTCTTCCTCCGTGTTTAACGAGGCGCCGACCGAGACCAAGCCGTCGTCCACGGTCTCCGAGACTCCGCTCACATCGTCCGCCCCGGACACGCAACCCTCGACGACGCCGTCTCCGTCAGTCACCACGGCAACCGACTGCTCGGCGAAACAGGTTGCGCCGAAGATGGAACAGCACATGGACGATCTCCACGCCGCGTCGTCGCCGACCGATGCGAGCGACGTCGCGGCCGGACTGCGGTTCTCGCGTGTGTCCCCCGTGGCCGAGCTTGACGATGCGAAGAAAACTATGGGCTTCCGCAAGAGCTGTCTTAAGCGCCAGTCGTCATTTCTACCGTCATCGATGAGTGACATGCATCCGTTGACGTCGGCGATTAAGGTCGAGAAAGTCGACATTTCGACGGCGCTCCTCGATGAAGAAAAGAAAGAACCGGGGACTCCCATCCAGAAGAACCGCCGTCGGTGCTGGGAATGCAAGGCCAAGGTGGGACTTACCGCGGTCACGTGTCGCTGTGACTTCACATTCTGTAACAAGCACCGATACGCGGAAGAGCACAGCTGCCGGTTCAATTTTAAGAGTGCAGCGAAACGCAAGTTGGAAGACGAGAACCCGCGCGTTGTGCCGTCCAAGGTTGCGCGGATCAACTAAGCTGGCTTTGTGCTGATAGACACGAGCGATGTGGTATCGCTTCTTGCCATCTCCCTCTTCAGTCTTCGATTTTGCCTTCTCGTCTCTCCCCGTGCTCGTCAGATCCGGCGGCTCGTTTTCGAACGTGAGCGACGGCTTGTCGGACGTGGACAAGATTCTCTTCCGCCCAGTCTCGAGCCGTGGGCCGGCATCCCTCCTCTCCGCCTGCACGAAGTGTCGTTGCAGTTCGGCAGAGCCCTATTAGAACGTAGTGTGCATTGGAGACCGTTGAGACGCCGTTGCGCCTCTCGTGCTTCTCTCCCTCCCAGTTTAGGACCCCATATTTACGGTAGACTAGCCTTTCCAACTGTGTGCAAGTGGACTCCGCGCACACGGCTGACCTTAATATGAACTCGGTATGATCCATACCAAACTAAGTGGTGTATTATCATTCCATTTTGCGGAAGGGGTTGTTCCAGGTCAGCGCTAACTGCTGCCACACACCGTGTACGGGTTTTGCCGCTGCTGTCGTTTGGGCTTCGGTGGTTTCCATGCTTTCGCGAGAGGCCGCATCCCACTGGAGAAATCCTTCTACGACTGGTGGCGCGTTCTTGATCTCGTCCAGCGAAACGTCGAGTCCTGTCGCTTCGCGGTAGATCGTGCGCATGGGGACGCGCGTGCGGCCTTGCTTGACCGTGGCGCGACAGAGCCCTTCGGCATAGACTTTGCCCGAGGATGGCGAAACAAACTGCTGCTGAAAGTACATCCAGTCGTCGTCCCAATACACAATGCGCGTGTGAATTTCGTACGCGGCAAACGGCGGAATCGGGTGGCGGTACCGGATCGCGTTTGCAGCTGCGAGAAACGTCATGCGCTTCCGGGCGTACATGGGCATCATCCCAATCACACTATGTATACAGACGACCATACGTTAGCGGATAGTGACCATGGCTGATCGAATGAGAGATCTAGACGGAGAATACAGACCCTGCGAAATGCCAGCGCGCGAGCTCCATCGAGTACAAATACGAGGCGTTGTTCAAGTGCATATTGACATCGCAGTCAAGGAAGCCCGTACGACCACGCCAGACGATGGGGTAGAGCACGCCGAGGCCGGGCGTGGCTGGGGTCTTGGCGACGGCATGGTGGACCAGCCCGGCCCCCAGGTTCCAGAAGATGCGCAGTACCATGGCAAGTGAATTCTAAGGTGGCTGCGACATGTTTGGGCCTGAAATTGAAATCACGTCGGATTTTACCATCTAACGCGAGAAACCGTCCTTTTTACCCAATGGCATGCCAGGCAAGTTCTATGGGCAGTGGCATTAGGAAACCGTCGACGTGAAACCCCTCGTGGCGGTTTCGTCTATAGGTGTTCGGTTAGAATGGCAAGTTCCACGCGCGAGTAATGCGCTCGAACAAACTCTTGGGCGGCGCGCCCGTGTCGCCCGTGACTTGGGCGCGGCGCTCACGTTCTTCGGCCGACTCCATGCTGTGCTTGGTCGCGCCGTCCCACTTGAGAAACTCTTCGACGACCGGCGGCATTTCTGTCGGCGTGTCGATCGCAAAGCCCGTTGCCGTCAAGTACAATTCGCGCATAGCGACGCGCGCGCTGCCCTGCTTGATCGTCGCGCGGCAGAGCGCTTCCGCATACAGTTTGCCAGTAGTTGGGCACTGGAACTGGTGCAAAAAGTAGATCCAAATATCGTCCCAGTACACGACTTGCGTACGAATCTCGTAGGGACGAAACGGTGGAATCGGATAGCGGTAGCGAATTGACTGCGACCCAACGAGAAACATTTGCCGCTTCTTGATCGCTTGCGTCATAATGCCCGTGGCGCTGGTGGTGAATAATCAATAAGTGACTCATTGCCGAATTAAATAACGCAATAGTGGGTAGACGTACGCAGAGAAATGCCAGCGCGCGAGCTCCATGTTGAAGAGGTACGAGGCATTGTTAAGGTGCATGTTGACGTCGCAGTCGAGGAAACCCGGCCGCGCCCGCCATACGGCTGGGTAGAGCACGCCCATGCCGGGTTTCATGGTGTTTTTGTTGAGCGCGCGGTGCACAAAGCCGGCCGTGATGTTCCAGAAGATGCGCACGACCATGACGGACAATGTGGATAGGAACCGAGTCGATGGTGGCCTTGTCAAGGAGAATCGGTGAATGGGAATGTTGCCTAGCGTCCGCCGCCGTGTCAGTGGCATTTCGCACGTGTGCTAACTCAAACAGCTGCGTCATATGACACCTTAAGGTCCACGGTTTCGATAAAAGGTGGGTAGAATCGAAGCACAAAAGAACCAAACCCGGACACATCTAGTCATTAACGTGAGTGTTAAAACACGTTGAGGAAGTTTATCGCCTTCGTTCACGTCAACCTCCGAGTCGTTTTTGTAGTCACGCAAGGGACATCATAAAACAACCCTCTAATACGAACTTATGAACATATCACCTTGTTTCGGCACACGGCATGCCAAAAATGCGCCAGCATCGGGCCACATGATCTACAGCACCATGAAGGCTCTAGGTGGCGTCATCTTCAAAAGCGACCTTGAACACGTCGTCATAATAATCGGCAAAGTGCGCGTCGAGGTCGTTGCGCAAATACTCGTCGAGCTCGTCAAAGTCGCGGCGGTTCCCAATGGGCAAAATGATGGTCTTGACACCTGCACGCTTGGCCGCAATCACCTTTTCCTTGATGCCGCCGACCGGCAGCACTTTGCCGACAAGCGAGAGCTCGCCAGTCATCGCCAGGTCCGGCTTCACGGTCCTATAACCACATAAGTAAGTATTTCACATCAAGCATGTTGATCCATAGAATTTTGCCAACGTACTTTTTCATGGCCAGCGATAGCATCGCCGTCACCATTGTGCAGCCTGCCGACGGACCGTCTTTTGGCGTGGCGCCTTCTGGCACGTGGAGGTGGATCTCAGATTCCTCAAAGAACTTGTTTTCGGCATCAATTTTCTGCAGCTTGTGGCGAGCAAAGGTGAAGGCGATCTTGGTGCTCTCCTCCATGACCGAGCCCATCTGGCCTGTCGTCAACAGCCCCGACTTGTCACCCTTGGACAAAATCTCAGTCGTCTCAATGTACAGCGACGAGCCGCCCATTGCCGTCCAGGCAAGGCCCATGACAACACCGGGCATGAGGTTGTCGTACATACGATCCCTGCAGAAATAACAAAAGCACCGTTAGACTCGCACGAATGTATAAACGCAATAGCGCGTGGAGGAATAGCACATGGAGGAACGTACGACTGGAAGATGGGCTTGCCCACGTATTTGTCGAGTTTGTCAGGCGTAATGAGAAACCGCTCGCTGTCCGTAGACGCTTCGTCCACCGCAGCCTCCGTGGTTTCTTCAGCACTAGATTCAGTCTCTGTATCGCTCTTAATGGTTTCGGTTTTCTCAATATCCTGGACAACCTCCAGCGCAATTTTCCGGAAAATGCGTTCGACGTGCTTCTCCAGATTGCGTACACCGCTCTCTCGACAGTACTGCTTGACAAGCGTGAGGATAGCCTCGTCTGTCAAGCCCAACGATTCGGGCGTCGTCATCTGGGAGTCTTTACCGAGCCCGGTGCGGTCAATAATCTTGGGCACTAGGTACTGCTTGGCAATTGCGAGTTTCTCGGGCGAGTCGTAGCCCGACAGACGAATGACTTCCATACGATCAAGCAATGGTCCCGGGATCGTGTCGGTCACGTTGGCCGTGCAGATGAACAGCACGCGCGAGAGATCCACGGGGACATCCATGTAGTGGTCCACAAAGGCGTTGTGCTGACCAGGATCCAGCAGCTCCAGCAACGCCGACGCTGGGTCGCCCTGGTAGCCGCGACCGAGTTTGTCAATCTCATCGATGAGGATTAGCGGATTCGAGCTCTGCGTGGTCTTGAGACACTGAATCACTTTGCCAGGCATGGCACCAACGTACGTGCGGCGATGACCCTTGATCTCGGCCACATCACTCAGACCGCCAACTGAAAAGCGGTAAAATTCACGGTTGAGCGAACGCGCAATCGAGTGGCCGATGCTTGTTTTGCCCACACCAGGCGGACCAACAAAACAGAGAATTTTGCCCTGGACGCCACCCTTCAACTTGGACACTGCGATGAACTCCAGAATCCGCTCCTTGATATCCGAGAGGCCATAGTGGTCTTCATCCAAAATCTGCTTGGCCTTAGCAAGGTCAAAGTTCTCTTCAGTCGACTTGCCCCACGGCAGCTGCGTGAGCCAGTCGAGGTAGTTGCGCGTGACGTTAAACTCGGACGAATTCTTCTCGAGCATGGCCATTTTCGCGAGCTCTTCTTCTACAACTTCCATGACGTTGGCAGGGATACTTCCCGGCGCAAACGAATCAAGCCGTTCGCGGTACTTAATGGTCATGGCTTCCTTGTCGTCCTTCTCCATACCGAGCTCTTTCTTAATGGCCTTGAGCTGTTCCATCAGTAGATACTGGCGCTGGTTCTTGGAAACCTTTTCTTCGACCTGTTCCTTGATTACTTGCTGCACCTTGCTGAGCTCGAGTTCTTTCGTAATGAGCTCCAATGCCTTTTTGAGACGCAACTCGCAGTTCATTTCTTCCATGACTTGCTGCAGTTCTTCGCCATCGGCTGTGGTCACCGACGCGGCAAAGTCTGCTAGTTTGTACGGATTGTGGATATCAATGCGCTGCGAAAAGTACTGCATGTGCTCCTTAAACAGTGGGTTCATCTTGACAATCTCGCGAAGCGTCGCGACGATTTCGTTCGAGTAGGCACGAATCAGTTTGCTCTTGGGGTCGTAGTCGGGATTATCCAGCGGATTAATGAGTGCCCGTAGCGGCGGCCCAGCGTCGTGGACACCGTCAATGATAATGCGGCGCTGCGACACCATGAGGACTTGGACCGAGTTCGAATCGAACGGCAGCATATTGTCAATGCGGGCAAAGCTCCCAACGTGGTGGATCTCACTGAGGTCGCGGATGAGGTCTTCACTGCCTTGTTTCGATGGGTCCTGCGGTTGTGCCAACAAAGCCGCGGACGCAGCGGCCGTGGCATTTGCAATGTTGGCTTTCTTAAGGAAGACACCAACGTATTGCTGTCCGCTTTCCTTGAGGGCGAGCAGTGCCTTGGTGACCTCGGGGTTGGTGATGGTCATGGGCAGCACGACGCCCGGGAAAAACGGACGGCGGTGAGCTGGGATCGCAATCACATGCGGGTAGTTGGGTGCATTATCACCCTCGCCGAGGCGTGCCACCGAGTTCTCAACGACTTCGACGTTGCTCTCACTGGCGGTGGCCGTAGCGTCGTCCGACTGCTTGCGCCAACCGCGGCGGTGCTTCTTGCGGCCGTGGTGGCCACTGCCACTACCACTGCTACTGGCTGGCTCGCTGCTGTCGTTCACGGGATCGTCGCTGTCATCACCAGTCTCGCTGGAGAAGTAGCGCACAGCGAACGACGACGAACGGCACACAAGAGAGGACGCCGATGGCAGTGCGGTGCTGCTGCGAGCCGTAAGAAACGGCGAACGCTGGGAAAGGGTGCTGCTGTGGAAACCAGTGCCAGTCGACAGCAAGTGCGCGCGCCGCGTAGAGCTCGAGAGCCGACGCAGCACGCCGACGGTCGCCATGGTGTTCGAAGAAAGTCGGCGGGCGAATGACGGTTGCCGTCCGATGACTCGGTGAGCATCTTTGGCGTGGACTACGCCATTTCGGGTCTGACCAATCGAATATGGGTCAAACGGGTTTTGTGTCTAGCATGCGAATCTGCTGCTTAATTAGGTGGGTCAATTAACTCCAGACCCACCCGTTTCAGTGTGTGGGCTGAATTGACAATCTCGAACATGATCGATGGGCGGGAAAGAGTGATGGTCGAATGTTGAGCCAATCAGTCAGTAATCACTGACGGGGACTTCATTATAGTGGCATACAAGTAGTGTCACTAAAAATCCACTTCAACTGAGATCGTCGAGGTGCTGGAGCGCGACACGAAGCTGCTTGAGCTGGGTAAAATACCGCTCTTTGTCGTGTGTGAGCTGTTGGTTTTGAACGCGAAGAGCCTTGACTTCGCGCACAAGCACCTTGCGCTGCGTCTATAATACACATATTAAACGTGAATTTTGAGAAAATGACAAAATGAATGAAAGCCGTCCGACAGTACCTTAAGCTGAGTGTCGAGATCCTTCTTCTCATCTGAAAGCAAGTCAACCATGTCCTGGACAATCTATACGCAGCAGTATCCATTCGTCGAATCAGTCGTTTTGGAATTCTCAGACAGTAGGAGTTCCAGCCGTACCGTCAGTTTCGAGGCGTGATCGTGGCGCACCCTATTCAGCTCAACAGCGATTTCGTCGTGCTGGGTCGTCAGCCGCTTGACTGTGAGTTCGTATTCGTGTATTCTCGCATCCAAAAACCCAATGATCTCGCGATCCATGGTGTTTTGCTCGTCTTTCTTCGCGGCGGCTTCCATCATAATCGACAAACGATCTTCGAGTTCTTTCAATTTCTCCATCAAAAAGTCACGCACGCTCTCGGCACTGTGCAGCCGCGCGGCAATGTCTTCTTTCTCGGCTTGCACTTGAGATAAATGGGTCTAGAATCGTATACAAAATCCGTCAGCTCTGCGCTTACTTTACCACAGCACGATACCGAGCACATACGCACCTCCAAAGTTCGAACCCGCGTTGACATATCATGAAACAATTTGATCTCGTCCTTCTTGAGTGACTTTACAATCATCTCGGCCTTTGCAAGCTGTGATCGCCCTTTGTCGCCAATGAACGATGCACTGCTCTGGCTGCGTGTCTTGAGAACTCCCTGCTTCAAGGCGGATGACGAAGCTGGTGCGGGCGACGGTGAAGGTAGTGCAGGTGTCGGCGTCTCGGGTGACTTGGCTCGCTTCGCCATGATCGAGTTTGGCGGCATACCAAACAGCGTATGCACTCGGGTCATGAGGGTGCGACTGGTGAGACTGACAACAAACACGCTGTTGGCATCGAGATGGGCAAACACATTCATGAGCTCCTTGTCTGGGCACCGTACAAACGGATCCCCGTCCACGGCATCGAGCTGATTCGACACAGGAGACGGCGGCTGATTGGAACGAGATGCACTGCTGACAGAGCTGACGCTTGCTGCCCGCTCGATTTTGAACGGTCTGGTACCGCCGTTCGAGTAACCTTTTGCGGATACGTTCGATGTCTTGAGAAGCTTTTGGATACTGTTCTTTCGATGCAACTCGCGGATCTCGCGCTGTGCATTTGCGAGTTCTTTCGATAGCTGCGCTGACAAATGGAGCTGCTCTCTTGCCATTGTGAGTTCCTTCTCAAGCGCGTCTTTCTTCAAAAGTTCCGCCACAACAACCGCCAACTGCTCCTCAACGCGGTGCATCATTGCCTTGGCTTCCTGCTCAACTGTCGTCGCATACTCAAACGCCTGCGCAGATTACGTACTGACTTCAGTCTGATCCGTCATATGAATCGCATACTATTATCCACGCACCTGTTGTCTCTCTTGTATGAGCACACTCTCACGCTGCTGGTAATCTACAATCGAACTTTTCGCGACTTCGAGCTCGTGCTTTAGGCGTGATACTTCGCATTCATGCTCACACGTCTCGACATCGTACACCATCTCATCCAGCACATGATGGACCTACGAATCAGCACATGTGTTCTCTCCGTAAGGTGTCGCTTTGAGCCACTATTTCACAAGCCACAGACTATGGATCGCACCTCCGATAGTATGAGTCGATGCTCCAAAAGCTTTTCTTCCTCGCATCGCATGGCTTCACTGACGAACGCCCCTGTTCGCGGCAGGAGACCGAGCGACATCGCGGCCACCTCCTTCACTACAGGACTGATCAAGTTTCTCTTTTTCGATCTGACTGAACTTTGGGTTTGAAAATTCACTTAAGTACGATTTTTCACAGCAGTGACTACCTCTACCGAGTGACAGGCACACACATGGCTACATACGAGTCGGGGAGGTGCGACGGAAACGGAATCTTTGAACCTTCTGTACGCGGCCGTGGCTTCACGATCCGCTTTTCCGTGGCTGCTCGTCGCTTGTTCGACCGTGCGTTGGGCAGCTCCCGCGGTACCGATGCCTGTAGCGCAATTGCACGTGCTTGGTCGATCGGTTTTCCGGACTTAGCGGCGCTCGCCAACAACTTGATCGCCTCCATCTCTTTCTTGCGTACGGCACGGACTTCGCCCTTGAGCTTCTCATTGTCAGCAAATAAATTATTGATCTACACATGTTGATCACCAGCTACAAGTCAGGCACCTTTTATGTATCACAGTCACAAAAGCGAACAAACGAACCCGATTGTCGAGGCGCAGCTGGGACATGTTCATTCCCGTAAACCGCGTCTCGAGTTGTAAGTTCTGCTGCCTGGCACTTGCAAGCTCGTTCTTGGTGATCTCTGCTTCGCGACGCATGGTCTCAATGAGCATGTCTTGGTCAGTCAAGCGACTACGAAACACGGCGGCTTGGCTTCGAAATGCCTCGAGCTGGCCTTTCTGGGTCTTGACTTCGTCGAGCTCACGCTTCAATTCGCGTAGCTTCGTGCGCTGTTGATCGTCTCTTTCCGAAATCTACAAATATAAGGGAGTTGCTGTCAGTTTAGCAGATATAATACGAGCTTGATAGTCGTCCACACGCAGTACCTTTCGGTTCTCGTAGACGAGGTTCGTGATGATGCGATGCACTAGTCCCGTCGGGAGCGAGTCGATCAAGTAGGCTACCACAAACGCTGTCAGATTCGACAATACCGACTTTTTATGAAACGACCAGCATACCTTCGTGTTCTGGTGCCGCCATCACCTTATCCATACACACAGCCTGAAAATTGCGAGTGACAAACCGTAGACAACTACGGTACAACCAACAGGTCAGATTTACGACACCGAGAACGCATAATGGGCTTTAAACACACGCACAGATCAACAAGTGCAGGGACTTGAAGCTTCTTCAGCTTCTTAACCGACTTCGCCGCCACTGCAGCGGCCTCGGCAGCCGCGACTTCTGCTTCTGGGTCGGGCAGCAGTGCGCGGCAGCGCTTCACATGGATCGACAGTGACGCCGAACCAAATGCCTCACGGCAATGCGGACACGGCGACATGCCAGGCCGTGTCGGTGCGACCAACGCGATGCGTCCTGGTCCATCTGCAGACAGCGCGGCGAGTGCAGCAGCGTTATCGCCGTCGGCGTGACGGGCAGTCTCCATTGGGTTCCGTGCCGTGGAATTTCCGCGAAATGAAAGCTGTGAGCAACTCTACTCTTCACGGGATTGGCTATAATCCCGCTCATCCTGAGTTTTGGCCAATCCTAGCGCTATAAATGGTTACCATCATTCCTGTTCGTGCCGCCATCATTCGGCAGCCGATCAGATTAGAATCCTCCAGGGACGCCATCCGAGCAACCACGATCGCCATCGCGAAATACACGAGATAAAGGCTTCATGCAGACAGTCTATGAATGGCCAACGCACCCAATCCTTGGCGGTCAGCATCCTGTGATGTGGCTGGCGATACTGTACTCGGCTGACTGACCTTTCGTTATCGGACCATATCGACAATGAAAAAATGCCGCCTGTAGTTTGTCCACGAAAACCTCGACGCCGAGAATTCTTGATCACCCGTATCAATTATTCATTCCATTATGCGTTATGTGAAAGCACACGCAGTGTGTGGCCGCATTGGTCAATCCTAGTGCCATGCTTTTCTGCGACCAGTATTCACCAGATTGGATGACGCCTTGCGGTTTGACCAGCATTCAGGCTTTGAGACCATTGATGCGCAGTGGGATGCGCAGGGGGACGCATGACCGTCATATGATACAGTCAGAGTGGCGTGAGAAAAAGGAGCTCCATTCAGTGGTATTTGAGCGTAATACGCATGCGCCAGCGTGGCAACAACTCTCGATGCTCCGACAGATCGTGGTCAACATGTCTTCATGCATCGATCGCGGAGAGTAACCAATGGATTCGCTGGTTACGGACGAAATGGATTCCACTTTTCTTTGCTTCTTGCTTCTTGCTTCTTGCTTCTTGCTTCTTGCTTCTTGCTTCTTGCTTCTTGCTTCCACTTC